>CAJHQQ010001082.1:0-118201 GCA_905132885.1 Moricandia moricandioides
AGATATAGATAAGTCCTAATATTGTGGAGATAATGATGTATTGTTATTAGGAATATCTCGAGTATATCCTTGTTATCACATGTATATATATGGCTTTGCCAACGTGAAGTAAGGACACAACAGTTTTACCTAAAGCTTCTGCATACTTACATGGTATCAGAGCCATCACAAAAAATTATTAACATAAACAAAAGAAAAACTTCACTCATGGCGGAAAGAATCGGTTCAGCAGGCGCAGTGACAGCCCCGAGAGTACCTTCTCCGTATGATCTTTCGTCATCTGATAATCCCGGTGTGGCTATATCTCCTGTACAACTTACAGGTGAGAATTATGCTGAGTGGTCCTCCGAGTTGGAGAATGCTCTTCGTGCAAAGAGAAAGTTTGGCTTCGTCGATGGGACTTTGAAAAAGCCTGAAGAAGGATCAGACGATCTAGATGCATGGAATACAGTGAATTCCATGATTGTGGGGTGGATAAGGGCGTCGATTTCGCCTAATATACGTTCCACCGTAACCTTTACTTCTGATGCCAACAAACTATGGGAACAGTTGAGTCAACGGTTCTCGATCGGAAACGCAGTCAGAGCACATCAACTTCGAGCTGAACTATCTGCGTGTAAACAAGAAGGTATGAGTGTCCTGGATTACTTCAGTAAGTTGTCGGCTAGATGGGAGGAGTTGCTCACATACAAGCCATTGCCAAAGTGTACCTGCTCTGCGATGACACAAATTCTCAAAGAGCATGAAGAAGGACGTGTGCATCAGTTTCTTATGGGCCTGGATGAAGCTAGGTTTGGGAATGTGGTGACAAACATAATATCAATGGAGCCACTCCCTGACCTTAACAATGTGTATCAACGGGTTGTTCGCGAGGAGAGAAGGTTGTCTACTTCTCGTTCAGAAACTAGACAAGATACAGTTGGTTTCAGTGTCAAAGCAGAAACGACTTCTCAAGTTGAAGGTGGTTTCAATGCTGCTGCAATCTCAAATCGTTCAGTCCTTAGTTGCTCACACTGCGGTCGCAGTGGACATGAGAAGAAGGACTGCTGGCAGATTGTGGGTTTTCCGGAGTGGTGGCTGGAAAAGAACCAAGGAGATCGAGGAAACAGAGGAAATCGTGGTAGAGGAAACCAGGGACGCGGACGTGGACGAGGAGGTACTCCTCAACAGCAATTACGCTCAAACGCAGCTCAAGCACCACAGTCTTCCGGTCCAAGTTTTCCGAATTTCACGCAAGAACAGTGGGCCTCCTTGACTCAACTTCGTGAGCAACAAAAATCGACACCCATTCCGGATCGTCTAAACGGTAAGGTTCAAACCGGGGAGGTGATACTCGATTCAGGAGCGTCACACCACATGACTGGTGACATATATATTCTTGAATCGGTTATAACCATTCCTCCATGTCCAATCTCATTTGCGGATGGAAGCGTTGTGTATGCAACAAAGTGTGGTCACCTTTCGTTATCAAAGAGTTTAACTCTTGAGAACGTCCTTTTCGTACCAAATTTAAACTGCACATTGCTGTCTGTTGCGAAAATATTGAAGCAAGCTGGTTGTTTTGCTGTGTTCACTGATACTTTGTGTGTACTGCAGGACCGTTTTACGAAGACCCTGATTGGAGTCGGTGAGGTCTGCAATGGTGTGTATGTTTATCGGGACGTCACAGTAGTCAGAAGTCATCGTGTACAAGCTGCTGAAGATCATGCATTGTGGCATCGACGACTGGGACATCCCTCTTTTGGTGTTTTGGATTTTTTACCTTTTATTGTTGGTGTTAAAAACAGTTCTGAGAAACTTGGTGGATGTGAAGTCTGTTTTAAATCAAAACAAACTCGAGAGGTTTTTCATCAAAGTTCAAATAAAGCATTGGAAAGTTTTGGTTTGATACACTGTGATCTCTGGGGACCTTATCGGATCCCATCTTTGTGTGGTGCAACATATTTCCTAACAATAGTCGATGACTTCTCTCGGGCCGTTTGGATCTATTTGTTGCTTGAGAAAAGTGAAGTTCGCACAGTCCTACCGAATTTTTGTGCTCTGGTTTCTCGACAGTTCGGCAAAATGGTTAAGGTTGTTCGTTCAGATAACGGGTCAGAGTTTATGTGTCTATCACGTTATTTCAGTGAACATGGCATCATTCATCAAACATCGTGTGTAGCGACACCACAGCAAAATGGTCGAGTAGAGAGGAAGCATAGGCATATTTTAAATGTGTCGAGATCTCTGTTGTTCCAAGCAAATTTACCCACGAAATTTTGGGGCGAAAGTGTATTAGCAGCTGCTCATGTCATCAACAGAACTCCATCAAGTATTCTAAAGGGACGAACTCCATACGAGACTCTTCACGGAGAACCACCGTCTTATCATAGCATCAAAACGTTTGGATGCCTTTGTTATGCACATCGCTATACAAGAGACAAGGACAAATTTGGCGCAAGGAGCAGAAAATGTATCTTTATGGGCTATCCATATGGCAAGAAAGGATGGCAGCTATACGATCTTGAGACCAACCAATTCTTCATCTCCCGTGATGTCATTTTCGATGAGACATGTTTTCCTTACGAGGATAATGTCATAAAGAACCCCGGTCTAGTCTCTGTCCCTGTTCCTATCCCAGCGGATGAGGAAGAGTTAAATGCCGTGTTGCCTGAGAACAATATTGATGACAATTTGGTGCCTGCTCCTGAGACGTCTCCTACATCACCACCACACGGTGATCAAAATGTTGCAGAACCTGTGGCACTCGGACGAGGACAACGTCAGAAGCGTCCATCAGTAAAACTAAAAGATTTCGTTTCCTACAGCACAACTGCATCATCCGATAAACATACTTCTACACACACACCTCTCATCGGCCCCATTTCAGTCGGTTCTTCAACGGTCCAGGGTAACATTCTATACCCCATTCAATACTATACTTGTGATGACATGTTCTCTGCCTATCATCGTGTCTTTCTAGCAGCAGTCACAGCCGGTGTGGAACCAAAAACCTTTAAAGAGGCAATGAAAGATGAAAGGTGGAGACACTCGATGGGAATGGAAATTACATCTCTTGAGGATGCAAGAACTTGGGATGTCACGCCATTACCACATGGAAAGAAAGCACTCTCATGCAAATGGGTGCATAAAATCAAGTACAATGCGGATGGTTCGGTTGAACGCTACAAATCAAGGCTAGTGGTTTGTGGTAACCGTCAAGTTGAAGGGGAGGATTATGATGAAACTTTTGCACCCGTCGTAAAGCTTACTACAGTTCGTACACTTTTCAAAATTGCTGCTGTCAAAGGATGGGAAGTTCATCAAATGGATGTACAAAATGCTTTCCTTCATGGTGATTTGGAAGAGGAAGTCTATATGAAGCTTCCTCCTGGTTTTAAAACAGATGATCCAACAAAAGTATGCAAGCTTCGGAAGTCTCTATATGGCTTAAAACAGGCTCCCAGATGTTGGTTTGCAAAGTTGAGTAAAGCTTTGCTACAGTTCGGATTTGTTCAATCTCGATCTGATTATTCGCTGTTCACGTTTATCAAAGGAAATGATAGTCTGCGAGTACTCATATACGTTGACGACTTGATCATTAGTTGCAGTAACTTGGACATGCTGATAAAATTCAAAAAATACCTCAGTGAGTGTTTTAAAATGAAGGATCTTGGGAAGGCTAAATATTTTCTTGGTATCGAGGTGGCAAGAGGAGCATCTGGTATTTTTCTATCTCAGAGGAAGTACGCTTTGGACGTCATTGCCGATGCGGGTTTACTAGGTTGCCAGCCACTTTCTCTACTGGTGGAGCAGCATCATTCCCTTCTATCAGATAACGGTCCTCTCTACGATGATCCATATCGTTTCCGAAGGTTGGTTGGTCGCTTGGTTTATTTAACAATCACGCGACCAGAACTGTGTTATGCTGTCCATGTTCTTTCACAAGTAATGCATGAGCCACGAAAAGCTCACTGGGATGCCGCAGTCCGAGTAGTACGGTATCTCAAAGGAACGCAGGGTCAGGGAATTATGTTGACCGCTGATAGCCACTTACGAGCACAAATATATTGTGACTCTGATTGGCAATCTTGTCCACGTACCCGTCGCTCCTTGTCTGCGTATGTTGTTCATCTGGGAGGATCTCCGGTTGCCTGGAAGACAAAGAAGCAAAATACAGTGTCACACTCCTCTGCTGAAGCAGAATACAGGTCCATGGCTGATGCCTTGCGCTAACTGAAGTGGATGAAACGTTTACTGGCCGACTTGGGTGTCCCTCAAGATGGTCCAATGGACATGTTTTGCGACAATAAAGCTGCAATGCACATAGCTGCGAACCCAGTCTTTCATGAAAGAACAAAACACATCGAGTCTGATTGTCACAGTGTACGAGATGCTGTCCAAAGTCGGTTAATCGCTACGAAGTATGTGCGTACAACCGAACAGCTCGCAGATATATTAACCAAGGCGTTGGGACGAGGTAGTTTTGATTACTTGTTGTCCAAGCTGGGTGTGTGTGACTTACACTCACCAGCTTGAAGGGGAGTGTTGAGAAGATATAGATAAGTCCTAATATTGTGGAGATAATGATGTATTGTTATTAGGAATATCTCGAGTATATCCTTGTTATCACATGTATATATATGGCTTTGCCAACGTGAAGTAAGACACAACAGTTTTACCTAAAGCTTCTGCATACTTTACAAAGAGCAGTTAATATATATATATATATATATATATATATATATATATAATACTTGAAAATAAAGAAATGATGAATATGTGTTGGAAAATGTCAATATCTGCAATACTGTTTGAATAATTTCGTTTGTAATTATAATCCTCGACTAATTGACCACTACAATAAAACATGACATTTTTTACAGAAACTAATTAAAAGCATTTTTTTTTGGAAATTACTAAGGAACCCGAAGGATTACAGAAGAAACTCAAATTTAGCTTTTCCTATTAATTTCTAATAAAAACTAATCATCAGACGATGTATCAACGAAACAGTGTCGATATATAATGTCAACGGATTACCAAGGAAAATATATATATGTTAATTTAGCTGTTGTAATTCTTGAGGAAAATGTTCCTTTCGTCAGGAATCCGCCAAAAAAATTCTTTGATGAATTTCAAATGAATAATATGACCATTTTATAGCTGTTTGAAAAAAAAAAAAATTTATGATGAATTACCGACAAATTTTTTATGTTTATCGGGAATTCTTCACAAATTTGTGGGAAATATCAGCACCTTTCATAAATACAATTCCCTTCATTCACAATAAAGCATTAAAAAGATGTGGCTCTCCTGATAATTTTTATTCGTGGATAAATCTACAACGGATTGGATCGCAAATTTACTTACAGAAAAATATGCAAATGGTATTAAGAAATCCATGATAGTGTTTCAATGACAACTGGAAGCTATACAAACCCGTAAGTTGAAATATACATGCTCTTCTTGTAAGATTAATGTCAATTTCTAAAACGTTTTAGTTGTTTTTAAAAATAAAATATAAAAGAATTTGCAAAAGTTTTGTTTTTTATTTGATATATATATACGCTTTTAAATTTATATTTTAAAATGTTTTTATTTATATAATATGTACAAATATTATATTAAAAACGTTTAAGAACTAATATCCAAATTTCCTTTTAATTATTGTATATACAATTTCTTTTTATTTTTTTAAACATTTTTAATTTTTAAAAATTATTAAGTATTTTTTATAGATTATTATTAATAAAAAATAATCTTTCGTGGGTCTTGCCACATGATGAGTCGCAGACGTTCTAGTCCATGGGATGGGAGTACTCCCTCCAGTTCTCATGCTCTGCCTTCTTTCTAGGAGCACCATTCTTCTCCTTCAACTGTTCGGAAAGTGCTTGTTATCATGCCTGTTGAAGAATTAATTCAATAACTAGCCCAAGAGCATCTGACACTACCTGGTTAGTTTTTCTGTCATAACGCTTTTTATTTGATTTATATTAATTGTGTCTACTAATTTCATTTTTGTAAGTTCGATAAGTTCAGCAATGTGATTAGCAAGAGCGTAATGAAGATGGAGTACTCAATGTTTCAGACAAGGATATCGAGCATACAACATGCCCAACCTAGATCAAGAGATGTGGTTCCATCAATTTGAGGTAGTTTTCTTCAGCATCTTTTTAATTTATGTTTTTCTTATAAGATTTTTCTACTAATAGTATGTTTTTGTTTTTCAACAAGAGTTTTCTTGAGATTATGGATTAACGGAACCAGTCGGTTTGTGCAACTTCCACCACTACACAATGGACTATAATGGCAAGCAGATCTTTGTGTGGAAGCAAAAGTGACTGAAGAACAAATCACTTAAAATGATTAACGAGACGGTCTAGGTGGATTTGCAGGTGCATTGGGTTATACCAGACATTAAAACTATGTCAAACATTAACTCTAACAACCGTCTCAGCGACCTTGATGGGAAAGGTGTCCATAAATTGGGAAGCGCAAATATGTTTTTCTTCAAAAATCAACTCGTAAAATTTAAAAATTTTAACCTTTTATTCAGTAAATAATCTTTGGGTTTTTAGATTGTAGAAAACGATAGTCATCCTCGATGATCTTACTCTAATGAAGAAGTTTACACCAACAAAAATACGGGTGAAATTCAAGATCCCGTTATGAAGGGGATTCATCTACTTGGTGGAGACACATGTGGAAGAACTCATTGCTTCCTAGCCTTTGTCTGAAAATGGTTCTTCTGCTTCCACCACCTTGACCCGAGAGAAAATGAAGGACCTCGTGCGTAGGAAGAAAGGTCGTCTGTTTGAGTTAGCTCATGTATCTCGCTCTTCTTCTTTACAAGCTTTATCTACTAACTCTAAAATTGTGGAGCAGTTGAGAACACAAAGATGAGCGGGTTACAATTTTGAAGATTCAAAATGCTATAATTAAATAAGACATGCAAGTTTTTAAAAATAAATGTTATTTTTTATTTTTTAAAACTTGTATGTCTTATTTAATTATTTTTTTCAATTTACATTTTTACTTTTTTGAAAAGTTGAATTAATTAGTTTAAATAATACATTTAATGATGTTATTAAAAAGCTGAGGATGATTGATACTGTATTGATCTGTATAGATTTTTGGCATAATTAGACAATTCTTTGGAGCAGTCAATTCAAAGTCATCACCCGTAGAGATCTACAGAATCATCCGGGACACCGAACTCTTATTTTCTAATTTAGCATCTTTTTCTTTGTCTTTCATCTCTAGAAGCTTGAACTCTACTGCAGATTCCATCGCAGAAGGAGCTCTTTGTAAACCAAACCTGAACGTAACCTGCTAGTCCTACCATCCGGTTGATTTAATTCTGATCGAGATTTGTGCTAAAAAAAATAAATCAAAAGATTCGTAACAAATTACTCTATTTGATATAGACCCAAAAGTGACCTACATAAATTTATATATATATATATATATATATATATATATATATATATATAAAGTGGTTCTTCAAATGATGTTTTAAGTCAAACAGTTGTGTAAGTCAGTAATTTCTTCATAAATTTCTACAGAAAACAAAAATAATTATTGTATTACTGCCCAATGTTTCAAATTTTAAAATGGTAACTTTAAATATATTACTTTTGTCTTTTAGAACTAGAAAACATTGTTAGAAAACAACATGCTCCTATATATCTTTTCTTATGATAGAAATGGGCGTTTATGTATGTTTCAATAATGACGAGTTGTAGCAAAACACCTTCAAATTTTTCGCTGCAAAATACACGTGTGTACGTATGAAAAACAAAGACTTTGTCGAGATTATATTTATCACGCAAGTACGTACTTGGACTACTACTTACAAATTCTTATTTCTTCGTAATTATGTACATACATATCTATGCTATAAAGATATGAATTAGCAGGCATGGTCTCATTTAAGATGGTTCATGTATACGATATTGAAGGTAAAGCGAGACAACTTAAACAATGTGTTTGGTAAACATTGTGTCTAAGTATGTAAAGGCAAATGGGAGACACTGTAGGGCAATGTTGTAGTCCCTACCTAATTGTATTCTGTATACATTCTTTCACAATTTTAACTTTTTCCTTGCCACCTACAACCCACATATTTTTGCTTTTAGAAGAACATAAAATCTAGATGTCCTAGTTTTGAATCCAAACAAGAGATTTGGCTTTATATGATCTTAAAATAGGGTCATGGATCAGATTACGGGGAAATAATATACATACTGTAAAAGATTTTTCTTTTTTTTAATTACATTGAATCTATGCATATAATTAATCTAGCCACATAACATTTTCAACGTTTAAAATCGTCAACATAATTATGATCAATAAGTAAATTAACAAATTAGAAAGCATAGTGTGTGTTGCATTTATTCTAGATTGGGGTCGAATGAGTGTGTGTTGGTGTGGGGGGATTATTTTCGGTGCCGAGTGGAGTGTGTGGTTACGTGTGAGCGGTGGTTCGTTTGGGATGGTGGTTGTGGGTGTTTTGGGGGCTCAGCGTGGATGGTGTTGATGTGTCGGTGGTGGTGTTGGGGGTTCTATCTGGGGGGCCCGTTGATGTATCCGGGTGTTGGTTGTCGGGGTGTGTGGTCGGTGTGATGGTTGTGCTTGACTTGCGATCATTCCGCGATCACAATGTCAACTGATGGGTGCATGTATGGTGTCGATCGATGGTGGACTCAAACAATATGCAAAAACAAAGTAAAACTTGAAATTAATAGTATTATAAGTAGAATTCTCCCATAAAGAGCCCGTGCACGTCCTTCTGTGTCTCTTGAAATTTCCAAAACCCAATCTGGTTCTAATATAACCAACATCTGTATCTTCTTCTCTAAGTTCTTGTTCTGGTTGCGGTCTGGATGTCGTTCGATGGCAATGATATACCGTCGATCAATGCTCGGTTATCCCACTTTCGCGTTCATTACCCAACAAGATTCTTCCAGTGCTAGGCCGCGAGACTCAATCAACTCTTCTTCTCTGTAATCTGCATTGTATTCTTTGTAGCTTCATTGTATCCTCGGTATGCATGATGTGTGTCGATCGATGATCGATGCTCGATAGTCAAATTGTTGGTTGAAAAAGGTTTCCAGCTCCGATTAAGCCATCGAAAGTATATCTGCCACATCTTCCCTCGTGACATGTAGAATTATGCCATCCATATCTCTTGCGTGACCATCTAGATCTCTCATAATACCAAAATCATTTGGTTGTAGATAACCATATTCCTTCTCACGTTCTGCTGCTGAATCGAGTTTTGGACTCTGCGTTAATATCAGTATCGATCGATGGTGATTGGATACCATCAATCGATGTCGATTTCCCCGAGTTGATGGGAAACATGAAAAACACTAGCCTCTTCCCATAGCAATACCTCAGTATTAGATTATCTCTTCTTCTCTGTATTCTTCATCGTACTCGAGGTAGGTTGGGTTGTAATCAATATCTGCATGATAGGTGTTGATCGGTTCAGAAGGGTGAGTGTCGATCGATAGCAAGGGGTGGGTGTAAACGGATTGTTGAACTGCAAGCTCGTCGATCGATTGTCTAGGCTGGGTATCGATCGATGCTCCATCTTTCGCGTCCTCATTGAAATCATAATCGCAGAAGCATTTGGCCACAAGCTCTGGGTCATTACATAATTCAGTCAGAGTAGCTTTGTTCTTATTCTTAGCAGGTTCATAAAAAATATCTTGATCAATTAGAGATAGATACAACATGTTTAACTTCATATCGCAGATAGGTCCCACAATGGCCATGAATGCTCTCCCAAGTAGTAGAGAAGAGTTCCAATCTATTCTGATGTCCATCACATGGAAGTCTATTGGGACTAGGGTGTTGTTAATCTGCACTGGAACATCTTTTATCATCCCTCCTGAGTTCATTCTTGAGCAGTCTAGAAATGTGAAAGAATCATTGAAGAGTTCTACTTTCAGATTCAGCTCCTATGCCATATTCCTTGGCATAATTCTCACTTATGATCCAATATCACATAGGGCATTGGAATATTCATTGCTTTTGATGAAGCATGGAACTATGAACTTACCAGGATCACCTTTCTTCCTCACAGAAGTCCTCTGCTTATCTTCTCTCTAAGATGATTGAACATGATTTCTATATCATCATCTGTCTCTCTTATTTCTCAGGAAAACATTCACAATCTGGGAGTATAATAAACTTCATCAAAAGAAATAACTAGAGGAATTTTGAAAACTCTATTAGCAAAGCTATCCATCTCTTTTTCATTGGCTTCTCTGCGTTGATGTTTGGGGATCTTTTCCTCCCTCTTGGAGTGTCCCTCATCTTCTCTATCAAGATCCATAGCTTTTGACGTGTATGTATTCTATTCTGAAACCGTCACGGTCAGCCGCACAATCAAACTCGCATTGATGTTCGGCAGTCAAACTAGTTTTCTCATCTGTCGATCGATGCTCAGGTCGCACTGTCGGTCGATACCTCTATCACTCTACCGGTCGGTGCTATGAACTCTGGGTCAATCGACATTAGTTGATTCACATGAAGCCACTGATACTGCAGGAATCGTTTTTGATCGATGGTCATTGCTTGGTGTCGATCGACACCAATGGAAACTGCCAAATGAAATAGAACTTTCTACACAAAAATCTCTTTATTGGAGCTTCTATCTCTTAACTTCCTGCCAAAAATCATCATCAATCAATGCATTTATGTGGTGCTTATGTCAAGCCTCCATTTTCTCCTTAATTAGGCTTTCATGCCTCCAAATGGCCTCACTTGTTTGCATCACTTGATTCCCCAACTTCTTCACATGGGTGCTGAGGTTTTCGAAATTGTTATTGATGTTGAGGTACAAACCATCTTTCTTTCCATTGAAATCCATAGTCATCTTCTGCTGTCCCTCTTAAATTATGTCAACCATTGCTTCGATATTGCTTTTCTGAGCTTCGGGAGGACGATTCTGGTAGTAAGAAGATCCATAAGTCATGTTGCTGTTTAAGGACTTCCGATGTGATCCCTGATTAAAGTTACTCCTTTGACCACTCTCATAGGAGTTCCTTTTGAAACCTGGATTCCCTTGTCTCTGGAAACCATTCCCATCAATGTAGTTCACATCCCCTTCCTCAATCTCATCATATCCAGACTCTATTGCCTCTACTTCTGCAAAAGTAACATGCTTCTTGAAAAATTTCTGAACATTATCTAGTTTTTCTTCGGCCTCTTCAATCTTCTCCTTGCTCACAGCTGGAGTTGATTTCCTCCTCTCAAAATATGTGTTCTTGGTACTGCTGGTGGATGCCAGATTTCCCTCACTAGTTGTGTCCAAAGCCATCTGATACTCTAATCCAATACCTCTTAATAAAATGCTAAGAAGCTGCACTTCGTTGAACCCGTGATGTGGACAATCTCTCTGGTATGACTTGAATTTGATCAAGGAGTTTCTTAAAGACTCTGAAGGTTCTTGTGAAAAAGTAGCAATCTTGCTCCTCAGATCTTCTGCTCTCATGTCATCAAAGAAGTTACGGAAGAAAGTGTTCTTTATGTCAGTCCAGGATGTCAGAGATCCTGGTGGTAGCTGCTTAAGCCAAAATGAAGCTTCTCCAACAAGTGAGTTCTTGAAGAGCTTACAAAAGAGAGTCCTCAGGGACTCCATTGGCTTTAATAACAATCACTAGATCCTCAAATCACTCCATATGATCCATAGGGTTCTCATGTCGCAACCCATGGTAAGGCGTATGCGATACAAGTCGAAGAAAGCGGGCTTGATCTCAAAATCGATTTTCTGAAAAGCTGGAGGATGAATAGTGAATCTGTTGGTGAATCTGTTGGCGTAGAACTAGTCTGGACGGTTGGAGTCAGCCAGTGTTCTCTGAGCAGCTTGGGCATTATCTTCAGGTTGAGCTACTGTACCGTCTGCTTCCGCTTATGCTTTCGTATCAGGGATTATAATCCCCCGATCGTCTATTTTTTTACCTGATGCATTACGCAGATGACTGTTGAGGTCATACAAGTCTCCATTCATCCTTGACGAATACTAAAGTCATAACTATCTGAACTCGTCTGCTATTGTCGATTGATGTGGGTAAGCTGCTGTCGATCTATGTTGTGTGATCAATGTCGGTCGATGCTCGAGTTCTGATGTCGATCGATGCTGTCCGTAAAGAAGTGTCGGTCGACGCTATGTAGGTGTCATTGAACGATGCTTGCCCTCTTTCTTTGCGGATCGTACGCTCGAGTTTCTCTGGGTCTGAGAATAGTAGTTCTTGTCCTTTATTTCTCTTGCTACTCTTTTGCATGTACCTGAAAAACAAAGAAAAAGAAAAATTTAGTAACTTTAAAGTAAAAACAAACCTAGACTAAACCCTAGAAATTAAATCTAATGGCGATCAATGTTCCCCGGCAACGCTACCAAATTTGACATGTGTGTGTTTATTGTTCTTGTAGGGTATGAATATCCTAAACAAATAACTATCAAATTAACCCTAATCTTAACACACAAATAATAATCTTGCCAAGAAAGATCATGTGTAGTACTTAGGGATTGAATCCACAGAGAGCAATGACACACAATAGATTTCTTATTTATAAATACTAAGCTATATAGTAGCAAATAATCATTTAATTAAATATTCCTTATCAATAGGTATAGATGCAATATGGAAATATGATAATAATAATAATAATAATAATGTAAATATGAAAATATGCTATTAAACTAAATAGAGGCAAATGTAAGTATTCTAGACCTAGGTTTTCAAGCTTAATGGATTGTAAGGACTAGGAAGCACAAAAATGTAAATATTCTAGAATTTAAATATTAACTTTTCTGATCATTTTAACTTCAACACTCGTATGCGAGCAAAAGGAAAGACCATCGATCGGCAGTTAAGGCATGATGTCAATCGATGGTGAAATCAGAGGGAAGTGTGAACAAGATTTGATAAGTTCACCAAGCTAATTAGACCAGCTCTCGCATGCGCCTAACAAACTAGTTCAATGGTGTCTATTTTGGCACAAAACCTACTCTCGTAGTGGTCCATGTCCTACTTTCGAGATCCTATTAAGCTACTCTAGAAGACAAGCATTGGTCACAACTCAATTAATGGATATTAATTTAACCTAGCAATTCTACTTTTGGGTTAATCCATGATTGCTATCATTCAACCCTAAATCTAGTTGATAACTATTCAGACATAATCTGTAAGAACCAAACTCGGCCGACTAGGCCGTGGTCAAAGCCTCACGTCGCTCGGTCCATACACTGACCGAACCTCTAGATTTTTAGCCCTTATTAATAATTTCGCCTAACAGCGAGGGCTATCTTTAGACCTTAGCTTACGACTACCATAGTCGATTCCTAGCTTAGATCCTTTCAACTTATGCACAGCGGAATACTTTCCATATACCTTTAGTCTAAACCAATCTAATACTTGTCCGATGTAATCGCCTCAGCCTTGGTTAGCTATATCAACTACCAACTACCTCAAAGGTCGATCCTAAACCCAAACCAAGTCATACTGATCTGAGGTTCCATTCCCCTAAACATATTCTACCAGCATCCTAACCAGATACTAATATAACCAGTATTTGATAATTCATACCTTTGCCACATCCACAGAGCTTAGTAGCTCATCGGACCTCCATTGACCCGAACTACACTTACTTGTCTAATGAACCATTAGACTCATTGAGTGTCTTCTTATATCTTATCTTATTGCTACATAAGACAAATCCCTTTGGGTACTTAGTCATTCAACCAACCATCCCCACAGACTAAGTTAACCTTTGAGAAGTCTTCAATCAGTTAAGGATATGAATTTGGCCCTTTTCGGCTCATACAACATCCAGCCTCGTTTCACCTTATAGGAAATAGTACAAAGTCCCTTTCTGGACTGAGAATGCCCATTATATACTAATTCAATCATCCAACCGACCTCACATGACTCAGAACTGATGAGTGTTCACCTTGCCTGATCGGAATTGGACTATATCCAAGACAACCGATCTAACGTTTTCATAGCAAATGATGTATTCATTAATCAGGTTAGATCCGACACCTTGATCCATCATTTATGGATCAGGTCGTCCCTTCTCAACCATGATCAGATCATATACATCTTTCCTTGGACAATCACACATACTCGGTCACAATCCATTCGTACCTCCTCGGTCTCGAATCATTTGTACCCTTTCAGACCCAAACCGTTTGTACCCTTTCGGTCCCGACCCGTTCGCACCCTTTCGGTCCCGACCCATTCGCACCCTTTCGGTCCTGACCCATTCGCACCCTTTCGGTCCCGACCCGTTTGCAACTTTTCTGTCCCGACCCGTTTGCATCCCTTGGATCACAATACGTTCATACCTCATGGATCATGACACATTCGTACCTTTTGGAATCACGACACGTTCGTACCTTTTGGATCACGACACGTTCGTAACTTTTGGATCACGACACGTTCGTACCTTTTGGATCATGACACGTTCGTACCTTTGAGATAACGACACGTTCGTACCTTTTGGATCACGACACGTTCGTACCTTTTGGATCACGACACGTTCGTATGTACTAACTTTACAAGTCATATACTGAACAATATGGACTGGACAGAACATGCATCCAATGGCACCGTTTGGAACATGCACCCTTTGGTCGATGGCACCTTTTGGTCGATAGAACCCTTTTGGTCCTCGTACCCTATGTTACTCGCAACCCTTGGTACCTCGTGCCTTTTGGTTACTTGCACCCTTTTGTAACTCACAACCCTTGGTGACTCATGACTCTTGGCACTCGTACCCTTTGGGTCATTCTCAACCGTTCGACCTAACCGCCCATTCTCTGGAACGATCCGGACTGTCCACATAACCGACCCATTGGGACTTGATCCAATCTACTTGGACCAACTCAAGTCCATATCCAAATAGCCCATACAAGCCCAATGAAACCACAGAATTCCCCTTTCCAGAACAAAGGAAAACCGAACCATGGCTAAGACCCATCGGACCATCCGTCCGATCATCCATGAACCATGATTTGTGGTTGGTTTTACTCAGACATGGCCTTGGCTCTTACCAAGACATACTGTGACCAAACCACAATATTCATCACGCAAATACAGATTAGCAGAAGAAGAAGCAGTATTGAAAAGTAGAAGGAAGAGATCCGGATGCAGTTGGACCAAACCCAACCCATAAACATGATCTTACCGATCAATGATCTATGGCGATGGTTTGCCAATAACATCCATTACCTGGAACTTCCATGATGATAATAACCACGCCTTTATCAAGTCTTATTATTCACTTCTAGTAATGATAAGATCCATTCCTGGATCGTGTATCACTTCATATGAACTTCCACGAAACTGTCTCTCCACGAACTTCCCCCTTTAAGGCTATATCATCCTTTGAAAGTGAAGTCCGGCCCTCTCTCTTCATTCCTGGTGATTTGCGTGTGATACCAGACTCAGGAGAAAGGTTTGAGTGTTGATAACAATGATCAAAACCCATCAGAAGGTCGTTCTCAACTTCCCCCATGATCTCTCTCAAAACAGTCTCCATATCGCCTACACATGCATCTCGATATTGGATTATTGAATCCGACTCTCTCTCCTTTTCTCTCTGTATTTTCTTCTGTCTGTGATGTCTATTTTCGTACCCAGGGTAACCCTATTTATAGAGGAAGAGGGGGTAAGTCTTGCCCCAAGAACAAGCACGACTTGTGGGTGAAAGGGCATGACTTGGTCAATAGGTTGCACCTCTTGACCACATGCACCCCTTCGCCTGTATCTGACCCTTCTTGGGTCGATACCAAGCCCAAACAGAGACCCAGACCCACCAGGCTTAGCCCACGGCCTTACCCAAGGGTCCACCAGGCCCTAACCACCATGGCTGGACCACCTCGGCCCACCACCGGCCCGGACCGGGACAACTGCCTAGTACCTGAACACTCCATCCAGCTGAGTTGAGCTGATCCCCAGCTGGTCCAGATGAGTGAGCTGGTAGCTCAGCTGAATGAGCTTACCTATGTAGTATTGAGCTAGACTGAGCTTGGTTGAGCTATGTTTAGCTGGTTGAGCTGGCCGTTTACTTCGTCCAGCTGCCAAAACACTCGTCTAGCTCCTTTAACTTGTTTATTTCCCTCTCATTTGGTTAAGTCCTTATATACTTAACCCTATCCTGACCATGGAACGCCTACTACTAGATCATAGTGATCTTCAGCTTGTTTCCTCGTGCCATGGTCAGTCACATGATCCTTATTCAGGATTGGGGATGCTACATAATCAAAGAAAGAACAATCGTCTAAATATATTACATAATAAATAAAATATTAGGGTTCCAATACAAATATCCCTAAGGAGTTGTGAATCTTCTCCCTAAAAACCCTAAATCTATAATAGAAAACTAAACTTCCAGAACCCCCTCTCTTGTGTAATACATAAAGCATAAATATAAAACCCTAAAATCTAGTTCAAAAGTCGTCCAGGGCATCTTCGTCATCTGTCTCTAACTTGGGCTTGAAATCGGTTGTTTGTGATTTGGTTGTCGATCGATGGCAAGTGTGAAGCATCGATCGACCTTGGTCTTTTAACATCGGTCGACGCCAAGGTAGTGTCATCGATCGATGATTGTCTTGTACTTTGACTCTCTAAATCATCAGCTACAGATTCTTCTCCCCTAAATGCTCCAAAATCTCCAAGCATCTCAATATATCTCCAAAACGTACCTGAACCTGTAAAGACCCTAAAACATAGTCTAGACACACACAATAGACTCTAAATAAAACTTATAACATGGCCTAAAAATGGTAATAAATAGGCTATATCACATACGATAACCAATACCGGAGAAATAGAGGAGCAGATGACGACACTTCACAGTACATAAATAAAGAGAAACATTAACACGCCTCTAGAAATATCTTCATTATTGGATGAGTTTGATTTGGTATTTCAAGAACTAAAGAACTACCACCAAAGAGAGGTTTGAGCATGCAATTAGGTTAGTGGAAGGGGCTGGTACGATCTCATTCAGGCCATATTGATATCATCACGTACATATGGAGGCCATTGAGAAGATGGTAGCTGAAATATTGGCTTATGGAGTAATTCGTAAGAGTCGAAGTCCATTTTCGAATCCTGTATTGGTCAAAAAGAAGACATGGGAATGGAGGTTCAACATTGATTACAGAGTAGTAAACAAGGCCACAATCCCTGACAAATTTCACATCCCCTTCATAGATCAATTACTGGATGAGTTGAACAGATCATGGCTATATTTAAAACTGGATTTGAGATCAGGTTATCACCAAATAAGGATGATAGAAGAGGACATTGAGAAGACTGCATTCAAGATGCATGAGGGAGATAACGAGTTTATGGTCATGCTGTTTGGCCTAACCAATTCCCCTGCTACTTTTCAGGCCCTAATGAACGACATTTTCAAACCACTTCTAAGGAAATTCGTTCTGGTTTTCTTCGACGATATATTAGTCTACAGTAGATCATTGGAAGAACACATGGTGCATTTGAGATAGGTTCTTTAGAGTCTGCAATTGAATACTCTTTTTGCAAACAAACAAAAATGTTTATTTGGCCAGACACATGTAGACTACTTTGGTCATATAATATCGGAGGAAGGGGTCTTGACTGATGCTGATAAGACTAAGGCAATGACAACATGCCCTACTCCGCGGACAATGAAGGATCTACGTGGGTTTTGGGGATTAACAGGATACTACAGACGCTTTGTGCAAGCCTATGGATCAATTTCAAGAGCGTTGACGAATATATTGAAGACTGACAGTTTCATATGGGATCAACAAGCTCAGACAGCATTTGAAAACGTTAAAAAAGCTATGGCATCAGCACCAGTGCTAGCACTGCCAGATTTCAGAGAGAAGTTCATTATCAAAACAGACACATCAGGTTATGGATTGAGCGATTTTGATGCAAAAGTGTAGACTAATTGCTTACTTCTGTAAAGGTTTGACAGATAAGGAATAGTTTAAGACAATATATGAGAGGGAGCTAATGGCCATCGTGTTAGCGGTTCAGAAATGGAAGCATTACCTCATGGGATGGAAGTTTGTGGTTCATACCGATCAGTGTAGCCTACGGTTCTTGATGGAGCAACGTGATGTTTAGATGGATTACCAGAACTGTTTAACAAAGCTGTTGAGCTATGATTTTGAGATAGTTTACAAGAAAGGAGTAGATAAGAAAGCAGTATATGGGTTGTCTCGCATTGAATAGAGTAACATGGATAATTATGAAAGACTCTTTGGAGCCATTACAGTTACTTCTACACTTCAGATGCAGGACATCTTTGAAGAAGTTGATAATGATGAGCATATGAAGCAGAAAATACATAAATTGTCAGTAGGAGCATATATCAGAAAGGATTATTCGGTGACCAGTGGTCGTTTGTTTTACAAGAGCATACTAGTTCTTCCAAGGACTTCACGGTTTATTCCCCTCATTCTTAGTGAGTATCACGATGGAGTAATAGGTAGTCATTCTGGTGTTATCAAACGCATTCAACAACTATTCCATTGGTTCAGACTAAAAGATGATGTGCAAAAGGATGTATCTGAGTGCACAGTGTGCCAGACACACAAATACTCGCCTTTGAGTCCAACGGGTCTACTCCAACATATTCTTCTACCTTCTCATATTTGGTCAGAGCTTTCTATGGAATTTATAGAAGGTCTACCATATTGAAGGAATTAATGCAATACTTGTTTTGATGGATTGGCTATTTGTGCATTTCTTGAGCTTAAAAGATCCATTTACTGCTACAACAGTCGCAGTCATATTTGTGAAAGATGTTGTAAGATTACATGGGTATCCTCAGTCCATAATCTCTTATAGAGACAGAGTGTTTCTGAGTAAGTTTTGGCATGAATGTTTTCGTCTAAACTAACCTCAAGTTTAGCACAACCTACCATCCTCAGAGTGATGACCAAACAAAGGTGTTTAATAGATGTCTGGAATCATATTTGAGGTGTTTTACTTCTGCTCATCCCAAGATTTGTCATCAATATATGTCATGTGCTAAGTATTTGTACAATACTTCTCATCACTCATCCATTATCACCACCCCTTCAAGATGGTGTATGGATGCGATCCTCCAGAGTTGTTGTGGTTTGAGCTAGAGCAGATGCTTAAGTACCGAGATGCACTTTTACGAAGAGCACAAGCGGCGATGAAGAACAATGCTGATAAGCACAGAAGACACTTACATTTTTTGAGGTTGGTTCTTTGGTGTTTCTCAAGCTAAGGCTATACCGTCAGACATCTCTCACAAAAGTGTTTTGCCAGAAGCTTGCTGCCAAGTATTACAGTCCTTTTCCGGTAATTGAACGCATTGGTCAGGTACCATATTGCCTACAGTGACCGGTGGAGAGCAAAATTCACCCGGTTTTTCCTGTCTTACAATTGAAACTTTAGGACATGGTCATGAAATTTCTTATTTGCCTATATTACTTACGAAGTCAGATGAATTCATTCTACAGCCTGGACATTTAGTAAGCTCTCATTACGATGATGAGGATCATCTCGAGGCTTTAGTTCAATGGATGTGTGTGAAGGATATTAGCAAGAAGTTTCCTAGATTTGAGCTTGAGGACAAGCTCAATTTTACCGAAGGGGGTAATGATAAGCTATTGAGATGCTACGTTAGGCAAAAGAAGAAGAATAATACAGGAGTGAATGAAGAGGTAGAGGACTCGAAGTCTTCTGATGTGGACTTAACAGAAGATTGAAAGGGAAAGTTAGTTACGAGTTGGTTATGAGTCTGTTATATCCCTTGAGTCAGTTAGTATTCAAATATTGAGTATAAAGACAGATATATTGAGTAGTAAGAGGATTGGCTATTATTATTATTAACTTTGTAATTAGGCTCTCGAGTGTTTACTCTTGAGATTGGCTTGACTTCAACATATTGTTGAATCAAGATTGTATTGAGGCGGGTTTATAGAGTAATAAAACATCCTTTTCACTATCAGCATCACATGATATGAAGAATTTTCTGCATCAGTAAATGATGCTGTCTAAAACCTTTTGACACAAAATGGTTCTTGACAGTTAGTTTGTTTTGCTGTGTAGCCAATCTTTTGCGTAGAGAATCAGAATATCCATCTTCTGGTCAACGTAATGTCTTCAAGCATTTACATAATTTACTACATAAACCAATAGGCTGCAGAGTCAGATCTCTGAATAAAGATACAATATACAAACCAATCTTGGAATGAAGATTCAGTAAACTAGTTACACAAAGCACTTATAGAAAGGGAATGAGAGACTAAAGAGAAAGAATTTCGAATCCACAACAAGGTGATAAAACAGTCACAGCCAAAGTTGGCTGTTTAATACTCTGTGATGTCTTCAAAGCGATCTTCTTCTTTAACTAGAGCTCATAAACACCTGAAAATCCTGGAATGAAACAGTATAGTGCTGCTCATCAATGTATATAAGAATTATGATTCTTCAGTCTTCATTCATATACTCTCTTTCTTTTTAGCAGAGCAGGAAATATGGAGATGGATCCAATGAGGAACAACACTGACAAAGTCTTGAAATCATACAAATCTTTCACTGATTTGAGATCTCCAAGAGCCAGACCAGCCTGTAAATATGAAGTGAATAAATGACATCAGCCTCTTAAAATGTCACATAACCGCAACAAGAGATCAAACTAGAAACTCACTCTAACGGTGATGTACGAAGCTGGCATAAGACCGAGTAGAGTCGCTAGGAAGAAGACGTGAAATGGTATGTCAACAATTGGAGAAGACAAATTGATGAATAGGTTTGGAAGTGTCGGTGTTATTCTTAAGAAAAGCATGTAGTTCAGCAGCTTATCTTTTCTTTTCCCAATCTGACACAAAACAACAAGAATTTCAAGGCACTAATCCTTAAGAACAAGAGATTTTGGAATGTCACAAAAGAGAACTTACCTCGGCCTGGAAAAACCTCAACTTCTCAGGCCACAACCAGCAAACAAGAGGCCTTCCGACCAATTTTGATAAGAAGAAACAAGAACAGGCTCCAGCTGTTGCATTGAGGACAACAAGAACAAAACCTCTAACCACACCGAAAAGAGCTCCGGCAAGTAATGACATAAAGATCGTTCCAGGTATCATGAAGGTTTGCATAAAGATATACGTGGAACAGTATCCCAAAATGAATCTTGCTGGGTGCTCACTTGCATAAGAGCCTAGATTATCTCTGCAAAATATTGTCCAAGAAAATGATTTACATCAGCAAAAGCTATCTCATTCTAAATCATGTCACTAATCTAATTCGTTGCTCTCCAAACCAACTTTTTGAAACATCAAAACTTTCATTCAAGATCATGTCTTTGAGCTGATATGCTATTCTATTGATCAGAACTTAAATAGAATCAGACTCAATAAAAGCAACTGAAAAAGCTAAATCTCACTTGAGCAATCGGAGATCGGAGATGGTTCTAGGAAGTTTGAGCTTGCCGTATTCAGCTGCCGGCATTGTGAGATAAATAGACACAAGTCCGGTGGTGAAGACGAGGAAGACGCTGAAAAACACGACGAATTCCCACCGTGAAAGAGGAAAGCGCTCCGATTTGGTGCGTTTAGAGGTAGAAGCGGCGGCGCTTTCTTCGTCCTTCACGAGTAGCTTTCCGCCGCCGTCACCGGTTAAGTTACGAGGAACCGCCATTAGTGTAAAGCCAAGAACTGGATTGAATTTCGTTAAAGTTTTTAGTTTTTCTTATTTTGTGTTTCGTTTTCTCACAATTATATTTGCTGGAAAATGTGTAATTTCAGACGCAAGAGCCAAGTTAATATAATATTAATTGCAATTGGAATTTGGAGTATATACTAAATGTTGTACCTCTACATTTTTGATACCGAGTCCTCTCTCACGTTACTCTCTCTATCTCCTAGTTTAATGAGAAAGTTTTCTCTCAATTTTCATCCTCTTACCAAATCCCAATCTTTCATAGGATTAATAATTGAGGGAATATCCTTTGTTTTGATTGTAAATATTCGATCTCTTTAATCGATTTTAGTTTCCTTTGAGGATTACGCGATGTTTTGTTGTGTTGAATAATTGTTCCATTTATAAGAATCAGAGCTTTATCTTTTACTCTCTAATTTTAAATTTGGTATGTTTTCATTTCAACAGAGGACATCATATTCACTATTTTTTTAATCTTCCTCTGTTCTCCTAGTTATTCTCAACCTTTATTCCAGACGATTTCAATCTTTGTTTTTCAAAAAAAAGTTTTAGCAAAGTATTCAAAAGGGGTAGAGTTCTTTAAGTTTTATATAATAGATTTCCGGTTTGATCTAATTTAAGAAAAGTCAAAACTTGCTTTCTAGCAAGTGTTTTGGCAATGACTGTGCCCAAATCTATCGAAGTTGTATGGAGCTTGAACATCCAAAGGAAGAGAGGCGCTAGAAGAGTGAAGCTTTGGTGTCGGCGCCATGAAGAAGAGAAGAAAGCGACGGTGAAGCGATGCAGATCTCTATCGGCGGAGTAAATTTCATGGCGGCTGTTGGAACTAACGTTGAATAAAGACACGTGCTAGGGCACCTGTCATAATTAAGTTTCAAGATCTGTACACGTGGATAGAAGATCAACGTGTGTGTCACACATCAACGCGCGACAAAAGAGAAGATTGTCCAAACTTGAATATAATTGTCACATCAGTTCTGACAGTTTTTTGCTATGGTTATTTTCTTTATTATCTTTTCATTCTGCAAATTAACCCTTCTTTTAATAGGTTTTATTTACTAATATTTACTTTATGGGTTATGTCTAATGGTGTCATAAAAAAAAAAAAAAAAAAAAAATGGGTTATGTCTAATGTATCGACGCCAAATGTTGTGTATTGCACATTGAGCTTTTCATATTAACGAAAGTAAGTTGATAAAACACAACCTATTTATAAATGTTTTATAACCATTTTTTAAATTTCTTTTCCATTCACACTAAATACTTCGTTAGTTTAACTGTAGCAACTAATTCAATACCCCGACTCGTTAGTATCTCGAGTTTTGAGAGAAAAATACTATCGACAAAATTTGTTTTTGTGAATATGCTCAGTAATCAATTCATCCTATGTGAGAACTACTATTCCAGCGGCATAAAAACTATTGATATTAAGAATTAGACATAAAAACATTCTAGACATAAGGTTAAAGTGTGAGAGAACCTTTGAATTCCTACCACATCATTTAGGCCGACTTGGACTTCTCTCCCAATCATGCACCCGAGAATGTGAGTCAATGGACTTATTAATTGAGAATCAAAGTAACGGGATGTTGGATTACTGGAAAATTATATTGTCCACGATGACATACCTCTCATACGAAGTTTGGCCATAAGCTCAAATCATCATCGTGATACCTTTTGCCGGTATTACACAAAGAACGGCCAATACATGTTATATATGGATATTGGGTAGCTTGTAATTTATTGAGAAATGATGAAGAAATAATGTTCTGGAGCCCAATATAACCAAGCTTCAAGCCTTTGCTTAGAAAATAAAAGTACCTCATAAAATATGTCATCTTATGTGGCAACTATAACATTACATGTGGCGGTAACGCAACCTGACGCATCGTAATATGAGATGCGATAATTATTGTCCAAGATGTGGTGAACCAGGGGCTGATGTACGTAGAGACGTACGAGGGCACGTGCCCCCAACTAATTTTTGATTTTGTTTAAGCATTCAATTTAAATCTTGAGTTTTTTGAAGTAATTAGCTCAAATCTTATGATAACGCCCTGTTTAGTTTTAAAACTTGTAGTTGTGCCCTCGATTAAAAATTCTTCTAGATCCGCCACTGTGGTGAACCAGAAGAAACAATCACTCATGCCATCTTCGAATGTCCACCAGCTTTACAAGCATGGTCTCTATCAGCAACACTTTCTAATCCTAACATCTTTCCGCCGTCAAGTATTTAGGCCAATATGAATTACCTTTTCTGGAGAAAAAAATAGCATCGAACCAGAATTATATAGGGATCATTATCACTGGATAATCTGGTATATTTGAAGTCTCAGAATGATAAACTCTTTAGAGGGATAAACTTGTATCCTTTGAAGCTAGTCTGATATGCAAAAAGTGAATGTCACGCCTAGTTCAATGCAAATGAGATGGAAAACCCAATTCCACAAGAACATAATACTGAGGAACCACAAGTCTTAAACTTAAGTAATATTTTCATGGTAGATGGCTCATGGACTTCCACTTCCTAGTTCAGTGGTTGCAGATTGGTTTGGATACATAGTTTGGGGATGATTCAACTTACGCGGACACAGAATTATAGACGGCAAGAGGTTGTATTATATACAAAATGCAAGCACTGCAGTGGGCAATAGAGAATATGCTTCAACATTCGACATGTTAGAGTTTTGGGACGGATTGAAAGGATCTGTTTGTGATGATAAAGGAGCCTTATGCATGGCTAAGTTTTGCAACAAAATTAGAAGCGATAAAGACACTGAAGATATGTTTTCCGGAATTCAAAATCTCTTACATTCCAAGAGCGCAAAATGGAATTTCCAATGCTTTAGCTAGGACTACGAGGTCTTTTCAAAGAGAATTTTGTTGCATTGGTTGTTATATTTCGGTCTAATTAACCAGATTACCTTAAGTGTCAGTAATAAAATAGATGTTCGCTGTCAAAAAAAATATTTCATTAATTTTATTACAACTTTTATATTCTTTTATTCATCATAACTACTTCATTAATTTTATTATCATAATAATTTGACAGCATTTATTTAGATGTTAACCACTAAATTTAAGTTTTTTATTACAATTTTTACATTTTTTCACATTGATTACTTTATTAATATTATACCATAATAAGTCGACATATTATATTTAGATGTTAATCACAATAATTTGGAAGATTTTATAGTATTACCTTAAACGTGGGACAATAATTCAAAACAATTAACAATTTTTTTATTTGTTAACAAAATATGTTAAAGTCGGTTTATTTTTCTTTCAATCGTTATTATATTTTAATTTGTACTAACAATTATTGTTTCTTGGTATGCCTGGTAAATACGCGTTTTCAATTTTATCATATACGATGTCAATTTTATGTTGGTGTTTCTTTATCTACTTTGTGCATGCTAAATATGATGTCCATTTTATGCATTGTTTGATTTTTTTTAACCAAACCATATCATATCGACTAAACAATTTCCTATACCAAATAAGATAATTTGATAATTCAAACTTATAAGTATGACATAACATTTAAGTTTCAGATTTTTGTTATATAAGAAAAAATTTCAAAATGGTATGTAATACTTCTTAAATATCATATAACTCCAAAAATTGAAGTGGTAAGACCTAAAATATATGTATTCCGAATATTCTTAAAATATATTTCTAACCCTAACGGTTACTATTAATTATTTTCAACGATAAAATCTATTTATGCTAAAATTTAAATATAGCTAAATTACTTATAGAACAATATAAAATACTTGTGATCGAATATCACTTTCTAATATATTTCAATCTCTTCATATATATATTTAATCGAAATATTTGAAGTATTAATACAATTGGAGAACGATTTTGTGTTAAAGAAAATATTACATATCAATAGGTCAATATCTGTCGCAGGTTTATCATGGGTGCCCGGGTCAATATTTGTACATGTGGGACCCAACTGAGGCTGCAACGCGTTGATCCTAACTCATCCTCTGTAGTACAATCTGCTCGAATTCACGCATAGGCTTCAGCTCACAGGTGGGTTATTGGTGCGCTTGGCGTTACTCGAACCCAAGACTTCACTTTTTAACAACACACCTAGAGAGAAGCTGTCACCAATTGATCAGATCTAGGAGTGTTGCTAAAGGGGAGGTCTTGGGTTCGAATAACGCCAAGCGACCAATAACTCACATGTGAGACGATGCCTATGGGTGAATTCGGGCATGTTGTATCATAGGGGAAGGGTTAGGGTCGATGCGCTGCAGCACCAGCTGGATCCTACATGGCGAGTTGTTACAATTTGATTTACAGCATGTAAGCAATTTAATTATTGTTTTTTAAAAAAGTTATATAAAACATTTAAAATATGGTAAATGTAACCAATAAACATTTAAAATATTATCATATACTCCCTCCCTGCATAAGTTGTTTTTTTGCTTAAGACTATTTGTTGCGGCCATGATTAATCTCAGTCTCTTAAGGTGGAGTTCTTAACGTAAAATTTGTCTGTTTTTGTATATATATTTTTTTACATTTTTCGGCACATCATTGGACTTATCACATACGATGCATCTAAAGGAAGATATCTCACGCTGGAGGTTCATCGAACATTTAGAGCATCCAATATAACACCATCATTTCTCTGTCTGAATTGCAATTACTTTGGCAGTACAGAGAAACTCAACTATCTTTAATCACTAATCAGTAAGAGAACAAAACTATTAGATTTTTAAATTGTTAGAGAAACTTGAGATAAATAAAGCTCTGAAATGAGGTTCAGATGTGAGAATGTATTGGTTAAGCTCAGTTACTGTGAGAGGTTCTATTTTCTGGGCATGAAGCAGCTTGGATGAAGAGGCCGTCTGGTTTGTGAAATCCCCATGTGACAACACATAAACGCAAGATGATATCAGTTGCCAAGCTTTTTTATGTACAGAAGGTGGTAGCGCTAATAATAGTATTAGAGATTCTTACTTTTCATAGAGTTCTTTTCTGATAGTTGTGCCAGAGTTAAAGTAGATGTGGGTTCCAGATGTCCCGTTGAGAAATAGGCGGCCTGCATAATGGGAAGTTAGTTTATGGAATGATATGGTTGTTTGTAAACACAATATCTTACAAATAATGTGTGTGAAGTTTTGACTGAATGCGAGGAGGATTATAAATACTTAGTTTCCTCACTTCCAACAACCTTGGGATTGATGCTAGTGACCAAGAAAACTTTTTGCTCAGAACCATAGCTTTCGAGTTTGCTATGAAATCCGAAAGCTTAGCCGTCGAAAAGAAACACACATTCACATCCCTGCGAAGTATCAATGACACTGAGATTATGGAAAATAAGATAATATACAAAGTTGTAAGAGATGCCAAACACCGGAGTTTCAATTGTAGTGAGTACCTTTCTAGATGTCGAGTAAGAATACACGATGCATTCAATTTGTCCCATCGTTGATTGGCTCCCTATAGCCCTGACCTCACCAAGCAGAGTAAAAGAATTCTCCATTGATGGATTTCCTGCTTGGCAGAGACAGATCTTTGGGTTTCGTTTCGGCATGACTCTTTATCCCAATCAACAAAGTCATTTATAGGTGGAGCTTCAGTCCGTTACATTGGAGGATTATATGGCTGAGTTAATTTGAGAGAGTGGGAGGAGTGGTGCCGAAGATGTAAATGCAATGATTAATGTCACAACAATGTTCTGACATTCAAGAAGCTTATCTACATCATTCTGTAGATTGACAATCTTGTGAATCTCTTCTCTACCGGAAGAGATAAGATGTAGTAAATAAAAACTAACTCCAATGCTGAACAAAACTTCCTTGACAAAATTGAGAGACTAATTAAATGATGGACTGTTTATACAATAATCGACACTAAATTCAAGCAAAGTACCATCATTGAACCGAATGGAGACAGGGAGTCCTTATGACATAGAAACCATTGAGCTAGTACACAAAACCTTCACTGAGATGATGTCGGAAGGTGTTGAGGTGGTTGTCACGGCTGGTTCCTTGGATAAGCGTAGCCTGCTTGGCAAAAATAAACAATAATTTCCGAAAATCAGGTTTGTGAGATATGTTTGTAATAGTCATAAGTAACGAAACAAGTCAAAGAGTTACCTTCTCGTCAAGGAGTAGTATGTCCACACTCATAAGCTCTCCACCTTTCTTGACATTCCTAGCCTTACAAAATCTCAGCAGACGGAACTCTGTGGTGTTTGAGAATCTCCCAGTTTTCAAATCAGCGAGAAGAACGTATGAAGTCGACATAGATGGAGGTGATACTTGACAAAGTTGAATCTTGCAGATATCTAAGCGGTTGAGGTGTCCAGAGCATCAAAAAGAATGAAGCGGAGTAGGAGGGAGGGTTGAAGGCAGTTTAATGAGTGGAGGAGTTAAATCGAAACTTGCATCGATTTGCTAAAAACCCTACACAATACCAGGCCAGCCTCATGATATAATTAAGGGGCCACTCAAATAAAAAGTCCTTAACTTAGTTGATCGCAGCGAGAACAGAGCTATAAGTCACCACATGTCATCTCTGTGCTGACGTGCACGCATATAGAGAGACAAGTCAACTTTATTGTAATAGATGTCAGTGTAAAGAATTTTTTTTGTTACAAAATAATTTTTTTTTTTCGATTTTCAAAATAAAATTTATTATTTTTACCACAATTTAATTTTTTATTGGTTGAAATATGGTTAGGTGTATAAGTAATTGTACTTTTATATAGATAATATGTAAAATTAATTGTTTTTTTAATTCGAATGCACAAAACGAAAATAATATTTAAAATGAAACAAAAGAGTATAAAAGTGAAAACAAACACCCATGAGGTGCGCAAGGTTTGTTTTTATTTTTTTGTAAAAAATGTTGTCATGATTAATGGTATAAAAGTGAAAAAAAATAACCCCACAATGTGCAAGTCAAGCTCTAGCTTTTTTTAAAAAAAAAAAAAAAAGACACTACAAGAATGGCCCAAAAGGCATGCCCACATAAGAACATAATAATTTACAAAGAAGAGGCAGAAGATTTCACTTGGCTAGCAGCCTCTACCAGTGCTGACACGTCAATCTAATCTAGCCCGAAAATTTTGTAGGTTTAGAAAGCAGTGTGAGGACACGTGCTTTGATGAATGGGATTCCACCGCCTGAACACCAACGTTTAATTCCTCACTGGATTCCGACCACTAGAACATATAAGCATCCAACCACGAAGGCTCAACAACGACCACTCATCACGAAGAAAGAAAAATCCGACAAACTAAACCATTAGATCTTTAATTCAAAGATATGCTTCAGTCGCATGCAATCGAACTAACAGATCTGAATATTCTGCACCATTAACCAAAACATCTTGTAAAATATAAATAAGTCTCAAGATGAATTAACCCTACCCAACGAGAAGGGTGGAACAAACTGATCTTTGATCCGATGAGCAAATGAAGCTATAGAGAAGAACATAAGCAAAGATCAAAAGAAAAGAAAACAATCTAGGAAACTCCATAGTAAAGCCGTCGTCAACCCAGAGAAGAAGACTTGACGTTGGAGACAAAATCAGCAGTGACACTAGAGGAGATTGTGCAATATTAGAGCCAAAAATCTGGCTATGCGGCGTCGAGAAGACCACCTTACACCAGAGCCAAATCCTGTGAACCGGGAAGCATCGGCGACTCGGGGTGACTCTCTCTCTAAAGGATTTTTAGAGAGTGAAGAGAGATAATCCTATGTCAATTTGTGTATTGTGAGGAAACGTATAGTTTAGTATAGTAATTTTTTTATATGCTATAAATGTCAAGTATACACTTTTCCAAAGGTAGTTCGCTAACAAAAATAACCTTCGTTATGTTTTTAAATATTGAATATATCGTATAATCTCTATTTTTATTGTATATATGATAAAATATCTATAAACAAGTGGTGGTGGGCGCAAAACTGTTTCAAGAACGCTAACTGATGGAACATTTTGATGCACCCCACCATCGTGATATACATCTATACCAGCATGCTACTCTCACTAAATTGATAACCAAGCCTCTCACTGTACCTCCTTAGCTCCCTCAACAATTCAACATGTCAAAGACCTACTCTGCTCGTTAAACCAGAGCTGCTGGAGCCTAATGAGCAGTATGAGTGATAGCTTGCTCTGCCTGATGAGTAATCTAACGAGCAGCTCATGCGCTGCTACCCAAGCAGCCTTATGAGTAGCTACCCGAGAAGTATCTTGGGATAGATGTTGTGTTGCATCTTGAGCAGCTTGCATGGCTGCTTAATTAGAAATATATATATATATATATATATATATATATATATATATATATATATATATATGTATATATGATTTTAACTTTATCCATCTACTGAGAAACTAGTTGAATAACTTTGGTCTTGTTATCTTCAGCGTGAGTACGTTCATCTATGACTTCACAAGAAGCAGCTCTAGTTGAAGCCTTGGTGGTCCGGGAAAGGGTGGCGATAGCTTTCTTCAGTGGGATTTGAAACAAAATGTATTGGTTAGAATTTGCTTGAGCCCAGAAAGACTGAAGTTTAATGGAACGTTATTAAATAAAAATGTACTTTTTATTTTGTTTTCAAAATTTCTCAATCCCTAAAAACAAGTTTCAAACAGTTGACCATTATATCTCTTAAAGACCTCTTGAGCGTGGACCAGAGTAACAATCCGTGATGATATCAAATTGTAACACATTTCTCCTCCTCTCTCGAGAACATCATGCAAATTATTCTAACTTTAAAGTAACTCCACATTTTCCAAAAATCTACATTATAAATAGTTAAATCATGGCTAAGTTATTCAATAAATTTTTTAACCAAACTAAAAAAAATTCAAAGAACAATAAAGCATAAATTGTAAAACAAAAACAGAAGAAATTATCCAAACAACACCGATTCGTCTAGATATCCAAAACTCGTTAGTCTAACTTGAATGAAAAAAATATGAGCAATAAGAAACCGAAGAGTCAATCAGTCAGAAGGAAATGCTAATTCACAAGCTCATGGACTCATTCATAACACTCTTACTCGATAAACTAGTTCTAAAATATGTAAAACACCGTACATAATGTGCCCATGCATAATTAAAAATGGTCCTAGTATAGAGTTTAGCGATCACTCACCCCAATAGAGGCTTCCTTCTACATAGGCTTTATGTATGGAAAAATTACCCACACACATTATCCACTCAGATGTTTATTGATCTTAACATTGTGGCGCAACATACCGACTAAGTTTCTTGTGCCCCTACACACAAACCCCATGATACATAAGTCTTATATGTATATTGCCTCCAAAAAAACTAGTCTATGAATCTAAACATATAGACCTTTCAACATGCGCATCTGTAAGGACCGCATCCCCGAAACCGTACACCAAAACCTCAACCACATTCCATTGAGTCAAAAACCTCTTTATCCAGTAAAACCATTGTCTTACATAAACTTAATGCAACCAAACCGGAAACATGAAAGCAATAGTCTTTGACTTCAGAATAACTTAAAGAAACTAAAACCCAAAAGATGACAGCACCAAACTCCTTGTAAGACCCAAACCCGGCCGACTAGGCCACGGTCAAAGCCTCACGTCGCTCGGTCCGTACACAGACCGAACCTTTAGATTTTTACCCTTATTTATAATTTCGCCTAACAGCGAGGGATATCTTTAGACCTTAGCTTACGACTACCTTAGTCGATTCCTAACTTAGATCCTTTCAAATTATGCACAACGGAATATTTTCTAGATACCATTGGTTTATAACCAATCTAATACTTGTTCGGTTTAATCGCTTCAGCCTTGGTTAGCTATATCAACTACCAACTAGCTCAAAGGTCGATCCTAAACCCAAACCACGTCATACTGATCTGAGGTTCCATCCCCCTCGATCATTCTACTAGCATCCTAACCAGATACCAATATAACCAAGTATTTGATAACTCATACCTTTGCCAGATACACGGAGCTTAGTAGCTCATCGGACCTCCATTGACCCGAACTAAACTCACTTGTCTAATGAACCATTAGACTCATTAAGTGTCTTCTTATTTCTTATCTTATTCATACATAAGAAAAATCTCTTTGGGTACTTAGTCATTCAACCAACCATCCCCACAGACTAAGGTAACCCTCGAGAAGTCTTCAATCAGTTACGGATATGCATATGGCCTTTATCGGCTCATACAACATCCAGCCTCGTTTCACCGTATAGGCAATAGTACCAAGTCCCTTTCCGGACTGAGAATGCCCATCATATCCTAAGTCAATCATCCAACCATCCTCACATGACTTAGAACTGATGAGTCTTCATCTTGCCTAATTGACATTGGCCTATATCCGGGACCACCGATCTAACGTGTTCATAGCAAATGATGAATTCATTAATCAGGTTAGTTCCGACACCTTGATCCATCATCTATGGATCAGGTCATCCCTTCTCAACCATGATTAGATTATATACAGCTTTCCATGAACAATCACATCTTTTAGATTACGATCCATTCGTACCTCCACGGTCCCAAATCATTCGTACCCTTTCAGACCCGAACCGTTCGTACCCTTTCAGTCCCAACCCGTTCGTACCCTTTTGGTCCCGACCCGTTCGTACCCTTACGGTCCCGACCCGTTCGTACCCTTTCGGTCCCGACCCGTTCGCATCCTTACGGTCCTGACCCGTTTGCATCTCTTGGATCACAATACGTTTGCACCTCTTGGATCACGACACGTTCGTACCTTTTGGATCACAACACGTTCGTAACTTTTGGATCACGACACGTTCGTATGTCCTGACTTAACAAGTCATGGACTGAACCATATGGACCGGACAGAACCTGCATCCAATGGCACCGTTTGGAACATGCACCCTTTGGTCGATGGCACCTTTTGGTCGATGGCACCTTTTGGTCCTCGTACCCTTTGATACTCGCAACCTTTGGCACCTCAAGCCTTTTGGTTACTTGCACCTTTTGGTAACTCACAACCCTTGGTGACTCATGAGCTTTGGCACTCATACCCTTTGAGTCATTCCCAACCGTTCAGCCTAACCGCCCATTCTATGGAACGATTCGGACTGTCCACATAACCGACCCATTGGGACTTGATCCAATCCACTTGGAACGACTAAAGGCCATAACCCAATAGCCCATACAATCCCAATGAACCCACGGAATTACCCTTTCCAGAACAAAGGAAAACCGAACCATGGCTAAGACCCATCGGACCATCCGACCGATCGCCCATGAACCATGGTTTGTGGTTGGTTCCACGCGAACATGACCTTGGCTAATACCAAGACATTTCCGTGACCAAACCACCACATTCATCACGCAAATACAGATAAGGAGAAGAAGAACCAGTATTGAAAAGAAGAAGGAAGAGATCCGGATGCAGTTGGACCAAAACCCAACCCATAACCACGATCTTACCGATCAATGATTCATGGTGATGGTTCGCCAATAACATCCATTACCTGGAACGTCCATGAAGATAATAACCACGCCTTTATCAAGTCTTATCATTCACTTCCAAGAATGATAAGATCCATTCATGGATCGTGCATCACATCCCATGAACTTCCACGAAACAGTCTCTCCACGAACTTCCCCCTTTAAGGCTATATCACCCTTTGGGAATGAAGTCCGGCCCTCTCTCTTCTTTTCTCATGATTTGCGTGTGATATCACACTCAGGAGAAAGGTTTGAGTGTTGATAACAATGATCAAAACCCATCAGAAGTTCGTTCTCAACTTCCCTCATGATCTCTCTCAAAACAGTCTCCATATCGCCTACACATGCATACCGATATTGGATTATTGAATCCGACTCTCTCTCCTTTTCTCTCTGTATTTCTTCTGTCTGTGATGTCCATTTTCGTGCCTAGGGTCCCCCTATTTATAGAGGACGAGGGGTTAAGACTTTCCCAACGAACAGACACAACTTTACTAGGGATGCTACACTCCTACTCCTCAGCCTCCTTGTTCGTACCTGCAAAAGAGAGAGGTGAGTATTTGGGATTACTCAATGAGGGTAAGTTCTAGGAACCTACAAACTCATATTAGGACAAACAAACAATCACCATAGTCATAACCTAATAAGGACTAGCGTGCGACAAGCAAACAAGCAACCTAGACCTCTAGGAACTACTGCACGTCCCCGGGAGAAGCCATTACGAGTCCCCCTTTGCTGCGAGTTCCTATGGGCGCCCATACGGGATACGATCCGTAGCATCCTATGTGACTACCCGGTCAAGGATTCTTTGGCTCAATCAGGAACTGTCCGTTCTATGGTCCCATAGTCACTTATCAAACTCGGCATGAGTCGATTCTACCAGGCGCCACCACCACATTCCCCGTGTCCCCACACGTCGACACCCGTTCTCGGTGCCACATCACACACAAACATACTTCATACACTTTTACATGATCTCATTCACATCACTTCCATTCTTATCACATCAATTTCATTCTCAAGATACAACCAGTTTGTCGTTTAACAACCCAACAGATCTAGGTTTGTCATCACATCAACACAATCAACAACTAGATCTCACAGTTTTATCAAGCAACAATACATAAATGAATAAACCTTAACTACGCCTATACTTTATTAACAAGGGACTGCTCCTAAGATCTTGCAGTACATGACAAGAGTTCATGGTCGGGTCCTCACCTTGGCCTTACTTGACGTCCTGGATCGAGATCTAGGAGAAGAAGAAGAAGAAGAAGATTGCTACATCACCACCACATATTTGTACTCTCACGCTCAAGAGAAGATGGGGTAAAGGGGTTAGGGATCATATCTATCACACCCAGTGAAAAATCGTTGGGGAGGAAGAAGGGGAAGAAGACTTACCTCTCAGATCCAATGAACAAAAAATGACAAGAGAAAAGGAAGAAGCAAACGAAAACAAGGGTGAAGACTCGCCTGCGTCTAGGGTTCCACAGTGACGGCTCGTGATATTTGGAGAGCTTTGCTGTGTTTTCTCTAATAGAGAAAAGGAGAAGGAGGCTCTCCTATTTACAAAAAAGGAAGGGACCCTAGGTTTAACCTAATGGGCTGTAGAACTAACGTGCTTTTCTCTTTTAAAATAAAAAGAAGTTGGGGCCCGGGTTGAGGTCTTACATCAATCAATAGTTTAATTATTTAATCTTAAAATCACTACTATGTGTCTATTCAAACTAGAACCAAGACTGATCTCATTTATTTGTTTCATGAACCAAGACTTGTGGCCACATGTTTCTGCGATTTCGAGCAAGAGAATGGCTCTGTCGATGGAGCATCAATCGATACCCAGCCAAAGACATCGATCGATGGTGTTAATCACAGTTGATCGATATCCATCCTTTGACATTGATTGACGAAAAACCTGATCTAGGGCTAACATAGATTACGACGAATCTTACCTAGAAGAAGAAATCGAGTAACAAGCTCTTTCACTAGACAAATCTGGAGATTTCAGAGGACCTAATGAAACCTGGATTGTGACATTGATCGAAGATGGCCCTATGCCGTCAATCGACACAAATCTAGCAGAAGGGTACGAATCCTTTAAGGACCCAGCTAGGAGAAGATTTTATTGGGAAAATAGAGATGAGTAAGGATTTTATAGAAATGAAGGTGGCAATGCACAAGATATTGATGGCAGAATCATCAACATGTCAAAGGAGGACTTGAGAAAGATTCCCCAAAGAGCAGCAGTGGTTGGTTACACTCATCTGCGTTTACCACAAGAGAACTTTAAGTAGACCAAACCACCAGCTGACTACTACAGCAGAGTAGAAGTAGATAACATGGTCCAAGGAATCTACAGAGCCCAAGAGATGTTGATGGATGACTACTACAAGAGGACTAATGATATCTATTACCCACTCAACAACAATATTAGCTGGTTAATTACGTGCATGGAGGAGATGAAGCAAAAGATGGACTCTACTCATCAGATGATTCAGAGACAGCACGCGAATGGAGCAGACCAAGCACCATTAATCGAATGACGAGCTCAACCATCAATTGATGCATCACGTGGACCATTTAGACAGAGGCTGGTAACCGAGAAGCTACTAAACTTGATGGAGTTTAGGTGTCTCAAGACATGATGATGGAAGATATCTCTAAGAGATTGGATGACATATCAATACCTACAAATAACAGGATTGGCTGGTTACACAACAAATTAACAACCTTCAGGAGAGGATGATTCAAGTTAAGATCACCAAGGAGAACATGGACAACAAAAGAACCAGAGGTGAATAAGCCATAAAAATCTTCTTTGGTACCTGGTTCCAGATGAGCAAAGAGGATGTGGACATTTTTTCCCAGAAGTGTAACTTTACTCCCATCTTAGTCCAAACAGTGTTAAACGTCAAGCTAAAGACAATAACCAAGCGCTGAGTAGGAGGCAACCCACTATTAGGTATGTTTAAAATTTATTTTATTTTCATGATTTTACTAATTTACCTATATTTCTTTATTTACAGTAAAAAACAAGAAGATCGAGAAATAATCCATCGGTCGATGACAGAGCACAACAATCGGTCGACATCCTTACATTACCATCGATTGACACCCGTAACAAAGTCTGGTATTTTTGACTGTCCTTATTACTAATGTCCTTATTACTTTTACTTATGATTTAATTTTTCCCACCTAACCGAGACGGGTAATACTGGGGGCAGTGTTATTTAAGTATGGGGAGATTTACTGATATTGCTTTCTATTTTGAGTTTTATTCTTAAGTGTTTTTATTGAGTTTTATTGAGTCAATAAAGATATTATGATTAGATTTAAATATTTACTTATTATCTAATCATTATATAACGCCATTCTAGATTTGTTGATTATAGAGAGTACTAGAGATAACAAAGTGGATTATCCTGCCACTATATTACACTTACTTAGAAATTTTGATTGAACTGAAGCTAACCTCCAACCTAATTTGACTTATTTGCTTGCTTTGGGGTTTGACATAGATTGGATCAGATTCCTCTTGCAATTCTGTAAGGTAAAAGTCTATGTGCTTCTGATTCCCTTCTCTCTCTCTCTCTCTCTCTCTCTCTCTCTCTCTCTCTCTCTCTCTCTCTCTCTCTCTATTTGGAATCTATAAAAATAAAAGATTGAGATAATTTCCTAAAAGATGCAGAAGGATAAGTAAATTACCTGTGACCCCATTATTTTATTTCGGAAAAGAATGATCACACACTGTGGAAGCAAGGGATAGGTAAATTACCCGTGATCTCACTATTCGCCTACATTTTGTAAAACAAATAAGATGAACAAGATGGACTGTATCAACATCCTCGATTCATTAGAATTATAAAAAAAGAATATAAAGAGATTCAGAGAAGAAAGGGATCAAAGAAGACTGTCTATGTGTTCAAATACTTGCAGGGGTAAGAGTCCATATGTCCTCTGATCGACACTCCCAAGGTAAATCTTTCACTTTTATTTTATGCAAAAAATGAGGTTAGTGGAGAGGTGAGTCAAGCTAGTATTTGCTAAGTTGATTGTAGGATGTATTTGGTTGCTATACTAGAATAAGGTATATAAAGTTTCTCTAAGATTGAAACTTGCTTGATGTGGTTGCAACATAGTAAGTGTGATAATGATAAGTTTGAGATTTGTGAGTCCCTATTTTTCTTCAAACCTCTTCCACATGTTTACCCTTGTTTCGTTTGAGGACAAGCAAAAGGTTAAGTCTGAGGGAGTTGATACGTCATACTATTTACCTGTTTTAGACCATATTAGGCTCTATTTGGAGTCTATTATGTGTGTCTAGGATAGAGTCTTTTCAGGTCCAGGTACATTGTAGAGATTATAAGGCTTTTTGGAGCTTATAGAGAGAGGAACCTCGTAGCTGGTCATATTCAGCAAAGTACGAGTCGAGACGGAGCATTGCATAGATGACGACACACACATGCCGTCGGTCGACTGTCAATGCGCAGTAGCCCAATTCACAAAGTATCCGATTTGAAGCCCAAGTCATAAATTACAAGATTGCCCCTCGATGTGTTTTAACTAATTTATATGATCTTTGCAAGTGTTTTAGCCGAGAGAGACGATATACAAGAGACCATGAAGAGATTTTTAACAGCTTTGATACTTTACAAACATAGTAGTTTAGGGTTTTTTTTGGGAGAAGATCAAGACTTCCTGGTGCTTTGTATTGGAACCTCACTTTCTATCGTTATTCTTTATCTTATGCATTATTTCATGTTTATGATTACGTTCTGCCTAGCTATGTTTGAGTAGTCACCTTGTTAGATTTAGGGTTTATTAATAGTTTTGATGGATTAACCAAACAATAGAATTGCTAGGGTGTTATTAGATCTATCATTAGAATTGTGTTTATTGTTTGTGTTCTTGATTAGCAAACTAGAACCTTGATCTTGGGATAATTGACATTGCGAGAGTAGGATCATTACCTGACAAAACTGTTGAGCTTAAATTACTAGGTACAATCGAGAGAAAGGTCTAGTGATTCTAAGTGAACCTATCGAATCTGGTCGTTTAATGCTTGACTAAGAAAGCCATCGATCGATGCCGTTTACATACAGTTGACGGTCATTCCAAATTTGCACATGAAAGTTGTAGACTTTGAGCTTAGCCATGTGATAAATATAACTTAATATCTTTACTAATCTAATTTGTGTTCTATGATTGAAAACCCCTTGGCTTATATCCATTATTTCATGTTTATGATTATGTTCTGCTTAGCTATGTCTGAGTGTTCACCTTGTTAGATTTAGTGTTTATTAAGGTTTTGATGGATTAGCCAAACTATAAAATTGCTAGGGTGATTATTAGATATATCATCAAAAAATTCTTATTGCTTGTGTTCTTGATTAGCTAGCTAGAACCATGATCTTAAGATAATTGACACTGCGAAGAGTAGGATCGTTACCTGAAAAAATCCTATTGAGTTAAATTACTGGATACAATTGAGAGAATGGTCTAGTGATTCTAAGTGAACCTATTGAATCTGGTTGTTTAATGCTTGACTAAGAAAGCCATCGATCGATGATGCTTGCATACCATCGATCGACGGTCATTATAAATTTGCACACAAAAGTTTTAGACTCTTAGCTTAGCCATAGGATAATATAACTAATATCTTTACTAAACAAATTCGTGTTGTGCGATTGAAAACCCCTTGGCTTCTATTCATTACAATTCACTACCATAAAACCCTAGATCTAGCTATTTTCCTTACATTTAGTAAGTATTTTTTTAAATTTATTTTAACAAATTTGGGGGCCTTTTTCTATGTAAATTTTTTTAAAAAAATTTGGGGCCACTAAGCAAATGTTTCACTTCACTATGCTCAGGACCACCCCTGACCTCAACGCAGAGAAGATGGAGGCAGGGTGGAAAAAGTTTTGACGTGGCTCACCGAAGGAGGAGATCAGGCCGCAGCTCATCGATAGAGAATGAGGACACCGCAGAGACTGTCGGGGGGGGGGGGGAGCTTAGTGAAGGGTAGCAACCCGGTTTTGTTTACGCCGGTACGATCGTGGGTCGCCTTCCTCGATCAAACGTGGTCCTTTCAATATTTTCCCTTAACTTAAGTTTTTGATCTATTTTTTCTCAATAAGGTTAAGTACAGATCACAGTGTTCGCTAATTCTAATCCAGTATCCTTAAAATCACTAAGAATCACAACATATTTAAACATGTACCTTAGTGCCTCGATGTGTTGTTGAATGCTCGTCCAACCATATGATTCATGCTTGCTATCGCCATGCTTCCTCGTCTTTTCTAGCTCGATCAAACACCTCACCGAATCGCCTTGTTCCTTAGCCACTCAGCCAACCATCCCCACATGACTAAGTAGCAAGAAGAGACGACTCACTCTTCCATCCGGCCGCCCAAAACAGAATCATATTACTAGCCATGCTAACACTCTACAGTCAGCACTGATATCATCATCATCATCAGTCAGTCAGTCATCGATCACACCTTGATCAGTCAGAACACTCACTCATCTCAACAGACCTTAGATCCAATGATGACCCCACACAGCCATCCATTGTATCAACCACACTCTACCCAGTCTTGATCTCCTGATCAGATTGTGCGGTGACTCCTCGGCTTGTATCCTCAATCAAGTAAACTCTTGTTATTGACCAGACTCCCTATCCCGATCTTAACCATGTGCATCACGCAGAACACTGTATGTCTTGTCTAGTACGTAAATCGAACAGATCATATTACATTGGACTCACGGATGTACCAGCATACTTATGACCATCCAGTCAACTCTGTCTCGAGTTTTAGCCGTGCACACAATGCAAGTCACGGGACCCATGTACTGATCATCCGGTCATGTTTCCAGTACTTGTAACCATCTCACAGCCTATCACATCGTCTACGCATCAAAAGGACACCAATCCGAACCCCCGATCTATATTACTGATCACCACACTGACCCAATACCTCTCAAAGACACGTCAGTCACTTTCGTATCTCAAAGATTGACCTAAGACTCCTGATCGCTCTTTCATAACGCTCCACCTCTCATGATGATGCATCGCTAAGTCCTGACTAACACACCATTAGAATGATCAAGAAAGGTACGTAAACCGTCAAGCAACACTCTCCCATCATCGCGATCTGGTTGTTTCACAATCATCAGATATAAAGGACTTAACAGCCTCAGCTAAAACGGTATGTTTCTATCTTGACTCTGCAATGATTGCTCATTCCACTTCAGCTACCTTCTCAATATATCCTTAAAGACCCGCGATCATCTTTTCTAATCAGTACGTGTAATCCAACCGCTCTGGAGTTATGCATCAATCAAACTTGATGAAGAATCTCGATCAGTTCCTTGATCACGCTCGATCTCTATACACCCGAACATAACTCTAGTCAGCTACAAACCCGATCCATACTCCATCAAACTGATCTGCGCTCTATCACTGTCAAATGTAACCACCACTGATCCATTTATCCTTGCGATCCATTGCTCTAGTCGCATCAATCCCTGCCACGACTCAGACCAAGCCGATGTATCCATCTAGACACACGATCAACTCTCGCACCAGCTATCTACTCTTTGATTCCTTTCTCTCCCTCAGTTTTCTGATTCCTGTGTGTTTTCTTTCCAAAACCATGTGTCTCTGTCCAAAGTATGTCGATCCCATCTTTCTTTCTCTCAGTTTCTCTTTTCTTTCTCTGTTTTAGGTTCTATATCCAGAAAATCGTGGCTCCTTTCTGTGTTTCTTTCTGAATCATGAGAAGAATGTGTAACTGCTCCATTCCCCATGAAAATCTCATAAAAGGAGTTCAGGCTTCTCGGCCTTAAAAGCCCATAACTGCCCGAGTAAGTTATTTCCCTAATAACTTTACCTGAAAGTTAATTATCTTAGATTAATCATAAACTCCCATTATCCAGTCACCGTTTCTTCCTAACCGCCTAGTGGCGGTTCAAGAAACCAATAACTGTCTGCAACAGGTAAGCATTCCAGTAACCTCCCTGGAACTGTTATTAATTGTCCCGGCCATCCACTTTGGCTTATCAGTACACGTTTGGCTCAATAACCATTCCAACCAAAACGTGCATAAGTAACTCCATGCACTTACTAACTGATCTTGGATGACAAGACCAACCTATGTGTCTGAGTAACCACCCCACTGGTCCTACTTTCACGCTAGAGCTTAACTGCTTCGATAATGATAGTTATGCATGTGACACCCCCGATCGTAGATGACCGGAAATGGCACAGTTGATGTGCCCTGAAAGCCGACCCGAGGTTCACAGAAAATTTTCGATCACCTTAGACTAGCAATTTGAGAACGCCAACTCTCCTACCGGATATCAACCAAGGCTTTTCAACCCGACCGAGTATCCGATAATTAGTTCATCCCGGACAAGGACTAATATCATATGAATACTCGTGATTTATAAACATCTTTTATACATTATTTATTTACTTTTAAGCATCTTACAAAGTGTTATAGTTTCACCCTACGGCCTAACGCCCAACAACGTTTTAAGTAAATATACAACAAAAGATATGTTGCAAGGAAAACAAAATACTACCGCTGGTTGGCCGTTCCTTCCGTCCAAAAAGAAGAGGTCTCCCAACTAGTGGTTACCGGCACACACAACAATGAGTCGTGAGTAACTAGTTTACCCAGTGAATCTAGATCACTACACAATCAATAGTACAATCGAACAATCATCAAAGAATGAACATGAAAATACAAGTACTTGATTTATACTTTAATATATTATTCATCAATGTGAATCTCATTTTATTTATCACTTCCTTGTTACCCGTCCTTCATCACTTCAATTATAATTGCAATATATATACTAAACTCGACAAACCACAAAGGCTAACTACCGAGAGTAGTGAGTTAGCATTACCATCATCCTCGAACGTCTTAATGAACATTCAGGACTGCATCATCATGCAGTACACGGTCTCCAGGGTGCTACCCCATCATCGTGTCTTCATGACTTTGTTCCATTCGCAGGACCAAGTCACGGTAATGCGGGAATTTAGGGATAGTGATTTTAATAATGAGTTTTCACTTAATACTTAATTCCTTAATTATTTCATAATTAATCCATACATTATTTATACTTATAATTAGTACTTGAGAACAAGTACTAAGAAGTGGGTTAACCTCAATGTGTACTTTCAAATATTTATTTAAGTGACACCACACATTTTCAAAGGATTAAAAGACTTTACTACTTAACCGATATAGTTCTATTTCATTCAATCACACACACATATGTGACCTAACACCACATCACCCTAGACTCACCTAGAGATTGGTCTTGAAACTGATTTGGACAAGTCTTTAAACATTCTTGTACAAGGCTGGACGGACCTGAAATAAGCAGTTCGGAAACATGATCATCCATCCAAACAATTTCGGTTATGAAGAAGGAGTTTGACTTACATCTAATCAGCTCGGTTCAGGACATAACTTAACAGTTTATACTAACTCAGACTAGATCAGTACGTGATAGGTTCAGACCATAAACAGCTTGGCTCAGACCAGTACTAGACAAGATCAAATATGTTCGGTTCAGAACGATAATATTCCTGCAGTTTGGTTCACCGTAACTACTTAAATCAGTTCAGTTCAAGCTCGGTTCTACTCCTCCTATATCATATCAGTTTGGTTCAGAAAAGGTTGGTTCAGGACAAGGTCAGTTCATCTCGTTTTGAATTCACTCAGACCATAAACAGTTTAGCTAGCACTTTTCAAAGATTGCATAAACTAAACTAAACTGATCAGTACACCATCTTAAACAAGTGATCCGACCATGACCTTAGCTTAAAAACACATGGAATTGCTCAGAACATGGCTAAGGCAGGTAGATAAGGATTACCCTAGATCACCACAGTTAGATAGCCTTAAACGGATCTCCTCTCCAAGCTTTACACACAGCTGTATTGGATCACAAAGAGAGATGAGGGTTTGGTTCATAACAGAAGCTGAACTAGGTTTAGCGTTTACTGAAACTCCCTTACCTTTTGATCCTTCTCAAGAAAACAAACTGAGCCAACTGGTGGATGAATTTCGTTCAGGTTCCTTCTTGATCTTTCTCTTGTTTTTTACTTCTTTCTCTCTGATTTTTTTTCACTGAAATTCTCTCTTACTCTCAGAGACCAAAAATGTGCAAGTAGCTCCCTGAAGGGGTTATATAGCTGAGGAGTGTTCCTACCTGAGTTTCTCAGCTTAACACAAAGCATAAATGAGCAAGGACAGCTGGAGTCCTGCTTCACACAGCCAGCCACCAGCAGCTTCCATTTCCTTCCTCTTAAGAAAGGTTTATAAATCATGTGCTTCTCACATGATCTGTCCAGCAAGCAAGAAGCTTGTGCTTCTCATGTGAGTTGTGTTGAGAAAGCACGCAGACAAGGTGCTGAAAGACCATGGATGATTTATAAGGAATTTTAAGAAGCCTGTCGGTAATTTTCGGACAGTTTTCGACTAAAATTTTCTCGACCTTTGATCCTTGTCTTGCTTCAACCAATCTCATATAAATTAAATAAAATTAGACCAAAATAATTAATACTTTACCATAACTAACAAGGGAATTCCTTATGACCACAAGAAAATCTCGTCAAGTCGTTAATTCATCGGTTTGATCTTTATTTTTTTATTATGATCGATTAAACTCAAATCTGACTTTTTAAAATTTCTCAACCAAAATTATATCCACTCTTGAGGGTCATTACACTCTTCCCCCCCCCCCCCCCCCCTCAAAAGAATTTGTCCCCGAATTCTAAAAAAATACAAGTGGACACTTTACTGGACATCTGGGGTATCTGAGAAGAGTTCTGGGTAATCACCTCTGAACTTATCTGCATCCTCCCATGTGACTACAACTCTCTGACGCTTGCCCCAAAATACTTGAACTTGAGAAATTTCTCTGTTCTTTAATCTCTTGATACGACGGATAAGTTAGGTTGGGTTGCAAATTCTCTGGTCGTTGTGGTTCGACCATATTCGGATCCGGAATATGCTTACGCAATATCGATACATGAAATACCGGGTGCATAGGCATATCAGGAGGAAGTTCAAGTCGGTAGGTTACTACTCCAACTCTAGCAACAATTCTGTACGGACCAATGCAGCGGGTTGCCAGTTTTCCAACCTTCCCAAACCGATCCTTTCCTTTATGGGCAGCCACTTTCAAGAAGACTAGAGCATTCACTGCAAAGATGACTTCTCTTCTACTGCAATCAACATACTTCTTCTGGCGGTCTTGGGCTTTCTTCATATTTTCTTGAATTATCCTTACTTTCTCGGCAGTCTCATCTAGTATCTCTTGACCAAGGATTCTTCGTTCACCAACTTCACTCCAACACACTGGTGTTCTACTTGGTCGACCATACAAAGCTTTGTACGGTGACATACCGATACTTAAGTGGTAGCTGTTGTTGTAGGAGAATTCTATCAGCGGTAAAAACTTATCCCACGGACCATTCCAGTCGAGGATACACAACCTTAACAGATCTTAAAGAGTTCTGATGGTTCGTTCGGTCTGGCTATTGGTTTCTGGATGAAACGCGGTACTCATATGTAAGTCAGTACCCAAATATTGTTGGAAGGCTCGCCAAAACTCAGCTGTAAAGCGTGGCCCTCGGTTTGATACTATATTTGCTGGTACGCCATGAAGCTTTACTATTTCTTCCAAGTATAGCTCTGCTAAAGTCTCTACTTTGACTGTAAGTTTCATCGGTAGGAAATGAGTGGACTTGGTAAGACGATCGACAATTACCCAAACAGCATCATTCTCGCGGCGTAGTGCTCGAAGTAAACCGGCTTGGCTCCCTGCTTGTAATCCTAAAGGTTCTCCTTCCTCTCCTTCCAAGTCAGCCAAACTAATCATCTTGAACTCTGCTTCAAGATTCTGAAGTTCCTTTTCAATATCCACATCAACTTTCCTTCGGCTCAAAGCATCAGCAACAATATTTGCTTTTCCTGGATGGTATAGGATCTGCATGTCGTAGTCAGCTACAAATTCCATCCATCGCCTTTACCTTAGGTTCAAATCAGGTTGAGTGAAAAGATACTTAAGGCTTTTATGGTCGGTGAACACTTCGATCTTCTCTCCATATAGATATGATCGCCAAATCCGAAGAGCAAATACTACTGGGGCCATTTCCAGGTCATGCGTTGGATAGTTTACTTCATGCTTTCTTAGTTTTCTTGATGCATAGGCGATTACATTATCGTCCTGCATCAGCACACAACCAAATCCAACATGAGATGCATCTGTATAGACGGTGTACGAATGGTTAGTTTTAGGCAAAGCTAAGATAGGTGCAGATGTCAATGCTTGCTTCAGTTTATCAAACGCTTCTTCGGTTTTTGAGCTCCATTCATAGGTGAAACCTTTACCAGTTAGACAAGTCAGTGGCTTTGATGTGCTTGCGAACCCTTGAACAAACTTCCTGTAATATCCGGCCAATCCAAGAAAACTCTTAATCTCAGTAACAGAAGTCGGACGAGGCCAATCTTTAATAGTAGCTATCTTTTCTGGATCAACGGAAACTCCTTAATCTGATACTCGATGACCTAAGAAGCCAACTTATCTTTTCCAAAAACGGCACTTACTGAACTTAGCAAAAATCTTTTGATCCCGTAACCGCTCAAGGACTAAGCGTAGATGATCCTCGTGTTCTTTGGCACTTCGAGAATATATGAGAATGTCATCGATGAATATGATAACAAACTCATCCAAATAGTCCGAAAATACTTTGTTCATTAGACGCATGAAAGCAGCTGGGGCGTTTGTAAGACCAAAGGGCATTACTACAAACTCGAAATGTCCGTATCGTGTCCTAAAGGGCAGTCTTCATGATGTTAGTCTCAGAAATCGGAATTTGGTGATAGCCGGAAGCTAGATCGATCTTCGAAAACCAACTCGCTCCTTGCAGCTGCTCTAGTAGCTCATCAATTCTTGGAAGTGGGTACTTGTCCTTGATGGTCACGTTGTTGATTCCCCGATAATCAATGCATAGTCGCATGCTTTCGTCTTTCTTCTTCACGAACAACACGGGTGCTCCCCACAGTGATGAACTAGGACGAATAAAATCCTTCTCTAGAAGATTGGCTAACTGCTGCTCGAACTCAGAAAGCTCGGTCGGTGCCATTCGGTACGGTGCCTTTGCTATTGCGGCTGATCCATGTTCTAAGGTTATACTAAAGGGATTACTTCTCGATGGTGGAAGTCCTTCTAATGCCTTAAATACATCTTCGTATTCTTTGACCACTGGAATGTTTTCTAGGTTCTGCTCTTTCTCATCTTCTACTGGTCATGTAGTTAAAGTAACTAAGTAGACTTCTTCACTCTGATCCAGAAGATTTTCAACTCTCAAAGCTGATACCAATTATGCTCCGAAGCTCGGTACTATTCCATAGTAAGCTAAAAGGGGTTGGGTATCGCTTTCAAACGTAATCTTCCCTCGACCACAATATAGGTGAGCTCTATAGCTAGACAGCCAATCCATTCCTAGTATTACCTTGTACCTCTCTAATGGAAGTACTAACAGATGAGCTGGGAACACCATCTCTTGGATAACAGTCAGAACTCTTAGATAATAGCCTTCAGAATCAAGAACTTAATCTCCGGGAGTTAAAACGGGAATACTTATATTCACTTTAGTAAAGTCTCCTTCAAATCTCAACGCTACTTCAGGAGCTACAAAACTATGTGGAACTCCCGAATCAAACAGAATATGGGCAGATATACCACCCACAACCAAAGAACCTAGAGATAATTGACTTCGAGGTCAATTATTCATTCAACAATTTTATATAACATTTTAAAAAAAAAAATTCAAATAACACTCAATGGTAAGAAATCAAACCTGAGATAGGACCCTTCGGTGGTCCGGATGGTCTTGGTAACTCTAAAGCATAAGCTCTACCGGCTGTAGCCTGACGCTTCGCCAGAGGTAAAGGTAAGGATATCACGGTGATTAGTGAGTAGTCATTTTAAGACTCACAAATTAGGTAGACTCGTTGATTTAGTGATGATTTAGGATTGTAGTGCTTAATATATATAATTCTTACTTGACTGGTGTTTTTTAACCTAGCTTAAAATTGGAAAAGCATGAATCTAGATAGTAATTTGTTTCATGCCTAGAAGGTGTTCGATGAATTTCTCAAATGTTAAGCCATTAGTATGTTAGGCCAATGGGAATTGATACATAATGTGATTTGTGGTTGCATAAACTTGCGAGTACCTTAAATTTGATTAGCCAATGAGAGTTTATATTATTTACATGATTAGTATTAGAATCAAGATCATGATGTGGATTCATCTAAATTTGCGTTCTTAGACATATTGGAAGGTTATTTAGCACATAAATCCGGCCCAGTAAAGATCCAATCTAGATAGGCTAAATTGGCAGTAAATATATGATCCATCGGCAAAGCCCAACTATATTGGCCCAAATAATTACCCCGCAGTTTGAGGCAACAAGCTCTGAGTCTACGAATAACAACCAAGACCCGGTCACCCAGTGGTCAATTGTTACATAACATGCTGAGATCTCTGGAGCAAGGGATGTCACGTGCGCCCTAGATACGTAGAGTAGTTGAAGTGAGCTAAGCAGCATAAAGAACGAGCCAAAACCATCATTTCATATACAATTTGGACTTACTAATATGAGACCTAGAATACTATTCAAGCTATATTATCTTATGATTTGTTCTTTATATTCATCATATACATTATCAATAATATTAATCCAATTTGAGAAAACTATCTTAGAGATCTACTCACATAGATCATTTTACCATTGTTTCCCTAAACCTTACTCTATTCACACTAAAATTCTGATTGAGGGGTTTAACTCCCATGAAATACTATGGATTTTACCATTTTGTACCCATAGTATATGTGCTTTTTAGATATTATTATATGTGTTTGAAATCTGTTTTTCAGTGTTTTCATGTTCAGGTACGTTCTGAGAGTTTTGGTGATTTTGGAGCTTTTTGAGATGTAGAGCTGCGTAGATACTTCAGAAGTTTAGCAATGGATGAATACATTCCCACAGTGAGACTGAGCTCATATTTTCATAAAAAAAAAAAATATAGATTTGAGTTATCATTCCAATGCAACTGGTTTAAGATCCAGCTAACGGTTAGATCTAAAGTTATGCTTGTTTTACTGAAGAATGGTACGCCTGCCTCGCGAGAGAAAGCTGTCGAGATTGAGGAGTGTCTATCAACACAGAACTCTTGGTGTCAATCAACAGTGATGCCAGGAGACAGTCCCGGCTTAATACAAGACCGGCTTAAGCCCAAAAGATCCACATATTTACCAGAATACCCTTGACTGTCTTAAAACCCTATTTATATGTTTCTAAGCCATTGTTGATGATTACGCTTTATTTACTTTATTTTATTCATAGTCTTAGGTTAGGAGAGAAGTGTGGCACCCTTTTAGAGTAATCCTGGAACTCCTTTGATTTGACTTTAGTTTTATTATTATTGTTTGCTATTTCATATCTATCCATCTATAGTTTTTGTAACAATTATCATGTTTGAATAGATCTCTAGTTACATTTAGGGCTAATTAGGGTTTTGATGGGTTAGCCAAAACTATAGAACTTTAGGGCGAATTCATAATACATCCTTCATTAGAATTGCTATTAATGCTTATGTTCTAGAGTATCTAACTATAACCCTGAACTTAGGATTATAGACAACTACAACAGTAGGTACTTCACCCGAGTAGATTCTCTTGAGCTGGGATTACCAGAAACAAGTGACAGCTGATTTAGTAAGACTAGTGAACAAATCGATCAGTTCGATAACACTTGCCTAAGGCAGTGTCGATCGACGGTCATACCATAGCATCGATCGACACTTGATCCCTGCTAACATGCGATAACGAAAACACTGGACTTAGCCACGATAAGACTCGCATGCGAAAGCTGGATACATTTGCATTAGACATCGATTTTTAGGATTTTCATTCATATTCCCTAAGCTTCCTATAACTCTATAACCCAGATTGCCTGAAAACCTATATCTAGCCATTTTCTCATATTGCCTACAAACCAACCAGTTAATCAACAAATTGCTTTGTTTACTGCTTGATAATCTATTAGCTTAGCTTAATCTCAAATTCTTTGAGTTTAATGTGTGCCCACACTCCCTGCGGATTTGATTCCTAAGTATTAAACCTCTTATTTGAGAGAGTAAAGTTTCTCAATAGGGTAATTTGAGTCATATCAAATTTTGCGCCATTGCCAAGGAGCATTGGATCGCCATTAGACTCAAATTTTTTGATTTAGTTTAGGTTATTTTTCTATTTTAGTTTACTTACATAAAAAACATTTCTTGTGTTTTAGGTACATACATCTCAGTACCAAGTAGCAATGAGAAGAAGTTTTTTTGGGTTCTTCAAAGAAGGAGCCTACTCATTCATGCACGATTCGTAAGTCTCCGAGGGAAGTATTGACCGATACCCTTCAAGTAGCAGCGAACGACAACATGAACTAGGTAGCGAAAGACACTTCAATCCAGTGTCGATCGATACCACCTGCGAGAAGATAGAGAAGGTTGAGGTACTCATACTGAGTGTTGCTGAAAGGGATGACTATGAGCTGAAACCTATATATCACTCTTATGGGTCAGCGTCCCTTTCATGGTTCTCCCCCCGAGAAACCAATGGCTCATATCAACATGTTTGAGGAATTAGTATCCTTTGTTTTCAGTGGAGTCTCTGAAGACTACTACTTCTGCAAACTATTCTCATACTCTCTTGCTGGAGAAGCAGCATGTTGGTTCAAAAAATTTCCACCAGGATCTCACACTGCTTATAATGACATCACAAACACCTTCCTCAAAAAAAATTCTGTATGATGCTGCAGAAAATCTATAGATCGAGATGGAATATATGATAAGATATGTGGTACTGGATGATGAACAACATGGATCTGTAGGTCTAAGCATAGTGGACAAAGCTTATATTGGCCACCCGACCTCAAAATCTATCGACACATATTCCTTTTGTCGATCGATACTACTTAAAATCCCTGAAAGATCGAGTTGTCCCCAGGACATTGCAGACTCGACACTGAAGAGCACTGATGTATCAAATTGTTATCTTACCTTAGATGTAGACATAGAAATCACCATGGAAGATGTCTTGGAGCTAGAAGAATTCTTGGAGCTAGAGGATGGAGAAAAGCTTGAATATTTGGATTTTGATAGGGAAATCACTATGGAAGAATTTTTGAGCTGAAGAATGGCTTGACTCGAGCAAAGGCTTGATGACCATCAACACACTTCGGGAAGATATATGGAGACTTTACCAAAAGATAGCATCGATCGCCACACACCCGAGAGCATCAATCGACACCCACCCAATTGCATTGATCGACACCCACCAGATGATATCGATCGACACCCATGGTTGGACAAACAGCCAGGATACACAGTTGAGCTGGAACCAGTTGAGGAGAGAATGCACATGAGGTCTCACACCTTTCCATACCATAATGTTAGCGATCACCTATATGCGCAGAAGAAGGTGCTGGGTTTCACAAAAGAATAAAGAGGATGCATGACCCTGTGAAGCTTGTTGTAACTTGCACTGTCTTTGAAGTTGAATTTCCTATCCCACAAGATAAAAGCGTGCATCTGGGTTCTTACGTAGGGATATTTGATGATCATTTTCATGCAGTAGCTTCTAAGAGAGGGTTGAGATATAAAAGCAACTTTAACAGAAGTTCATCAACAGAAGTATCGATTGACACCACTGGAGTATCAATCGACACCCGTCACCTCAGCGCATAAGGAATTCAAATTGTGTCAAAATATTTTTGATGGAGGCACTACCACGAGATCAAACAAGGCTAGGGAAAGAAGAGGAAGAATTGGAAGAAGAGGAAAAGGACCAAGGGCGGTCCTCAGTTTTCATTGATTCCTCACTTCTCAAATTGTGTCAGAGAAAACAGAGTGCGCAGCAGATGCTTCTCACAACCATTTGGAAAGCTTTGAGCACTCCTTATTGTTAATATGATAGACAAAGGAGAAGAGTCTATGAAGGCTTTCACAAAAAGAGTGATGAAGCTGAAGATAGTAGACATTGAGACTTGTTTCGAGAAAGTTCTCATTCTCATCCGAACCCAATTTGATGTCCAAATGCCAAGCTAATTATTGGAAATAAGCGTTGAGTGGGAGGAAATCCACTGTTAGGTAAGTTTTAAATTAGTTTTGATTTTCGTTTTTTACTAATTTTCGAATTTATTTTATTTCATGTCATAAAAAAAGATCAGACGAAGATGAGTTGATATACTAGCATCGATTGACGACAAACGGCCGGTGTCGCTTGACAAAGCATCACGAGTAGCGATTGCCACTTTAATGTGTCAATCAACACTCATATCAGAAGGCAGGTATGACTAGATTTTCCTTGTTACATTTTTACTTATGATTTATTTCTTCACCAATTTCATATTGTGTAACACTGGGGAAAGTGTTGTTTAAGTCTAAGAGAAGTTTACTGATATTGTGTTCTATTTTTATTATACATTTTTATGGTTTTTATTGAGTTTTTATAGTTATGAAGAGGATTATAATTGTTTTACATTTTTACTTATTATCTAACCACTTTATAGCACCATTCTTAGAGAAGTTCACTGATTGCAGAGTGTAATAGAGATACCAAAGTGGATCACATGCCAGTGATATCCGCACTTGCTGAGAATATTTGAAGGAACCAAAGCTGACCTTTAATCTAATTTGACTTTATTTGCTTTCTTTGGAGCTTGGTATACACTGGATCGGATTTGTCATGCAAGTCTGGAAGGTAAAATTTTGTGTATTTTTGGTTCCCTTTTCTCTCTCTTTCTCTCTTCGGAATCTAAAAAAGAAAAGATTGATATGATTTCCTGAGATGCAGAGGGGTAGGTAAATTACCGATGATCTCACTATTCTAATTCAAAGGAATGATCACACATTATGGAAGCGAGGGGTAGTTACATTACCGAGGACCACTATTCGCCTACACTTTGTAAAAAGAGCAAAAAAGAAGATGAACATGACAAACTACATCAGCGTCATTGATTCATTGGGAATAAAAATATTCAGAGAAGAGAGAAGGAGAGAAGAAAGAGACCAGTGAACACTGCTTGAGTAAGATACTTGCTTGAGTAAGAGTCCGAGGTAAAACTTGCACTTTTTATATTTAAGAAATGAGGTTAGTAAAGGGGTGAATCATATAGTATTAGCTAAGTTGCTGGTACAATGGATTTGATTGCTAAGCTAAGATAGGGTATATACAATATCTCTAAGGTTAGCATTTATTTGATGTGGCTGCAACATTGCAGAGATCATAATAGTAGGTTAAAAATAATGTGAGTCCTTGCGATTGCAAACCTTTTTTAGATGGTGATATTCTTTTCTTGAGGACAAGCAAAAGGATAAGTCTGGAGGAGTTGACATACTATGAATTTTACCAGATTCCACCCATATTATATGTGCTTTTTAGATAGTCTTTTATGTGTGTTTGAGTCTGGTTTAGAGTGATTTCAGGATCAGATACGCTATGGAGAACTTTGATGATTTTGGAGCTTTTTGAGATGCAGAGCTGCACAAATACATTAGAAGTTTAGCTATGGATGGAGACCTTCCCACGGTGAGATTGAGATCATCTTTTCACAAAAGATATATATTTGAGTTATCTTTCCAGTGCAACTGGTTTAAGGTATAGCTGACAGTTAGATCTAAAGATATGCTTGTTTTACGGAAGAGTGGTACGTCTTCCTCGCGAGAGAAAGTTGTCGACATTGAAAAGAATTTTCGATCGACACAGACCTCTCAGTGTTGATCAAAAGTGATGGAAGAAGACAGACCCGACTTAATTCAAGACCGAATTAAGCCCATAAGATCCACATATTTACCAGAATACGCTTTGCTGACCTAAAACCTTATTTATATGTTTTCTAAGCCATTGTTGACGGCTACGTTGTCTTTACTTTATTTTATTCATAGTATTAGGTTAGCAGAGAAGGGAGGAACTCCTTCAGAGTCCTCCTGGAACTCCTTTGGCTTTGGCTTTGGTTTTATTATTATTGCTTTCTATTTCATATCTATTCATCTATGATTTTTGTGACAACTATCATGTCTGAACAAAATGTTTGTTAGATTTAAGGCTAATTAGGGTTTTGATAGATTAGCCAAAACTATAGAACTTCTATGGTGAGTTCATAATACATCCTTCATTAGAATTGCTATTAATTCTTGTGTTCTAGAGTAGCTAACTATAACCCTGAACTTAGGATTGTAGACAACTACAACAGTAGGTTCTTCACCCGAATAGATTCTCTTGAGCTAGGATTACTAGAAATAAACGACAACTGATTTAGTAAGACTAGTGAAGAAATTGATCAGTTCGATAACGCTTGCCTAAGGCAGTGTCGTTCGACGCTCATATCATAGCATCGATCGACGCTCATACCATCAATCGACACTCGATCCGTGTTAACATGCGACAACTGAACAAATTGATCAGTTCGATAACGCCTGCCTAAGGAAGTGTCGATCGACGCTCATATCATAGCATCGATCGACGATCATACCATCAATCGACACTCTATCCGTGTTAAAATGCGACAACTGAAATACTAGACTTAGCCACGATAAGAGTTGCATGCAAAAGTTGGATATCTTTGCATTAGACATCAAGTTCTAGGATTTTCATTCACATACCCTAAGCATTCTATATCTCTATAATTATGATTCCCTGGAACTCTAGATCTAACTATTTTCTCATATTGCTTACAAACTAACCAATCAATCAACCAACTGCTTTGTTTATTTCTTATTAATCTATTAGCCTAGAATAATAGCGACTGCTTTGTGTTTATTGTGTGCACACGCTCGATGTGGATTATATCCCTAAGTACTACAACTGAACCTTTTATTTGAGAGAGTAAAGTTACTCAATAGGATAATTTGTCAGTGGGGAGACGATATAAAGGTTATCTCTGAAACAAGAGCCCGATCAAAGATCAGAAAAATCAAACTGGATCCAAGAACCAGTGAATACAACTACAACAATGCACCGATCCCAGCCGATGAAATCATGCCAACTTAGTAGAGCATCACCGCCAGAAGTGAACCAAGCCACACCCCTCTCAATGACGAATTCCAGACATCCGCTGTGGAGAAATCCCCAACTCTGAGTGACACGATTCTCCTTGCGGTCCCTCCGGTAAGTGTTCCCACTGATCGATCCAGCTCTTGGGTATGGAACCTAAACAACATTTGTCCACTACTGGAGTTTGGTTGATTCAACGACCGACCTCTCCCGACAGTGATAAACAACCTAACAGAAAGCCGAGGGATGCTCGTCACACTCATTGATCAGGCACATCAAAACGAAATTCACTTAGACACCTTTCAATATCATACACACCAAAGAGGGACAGTTTCTGAAACAAGTCGACTAGGTGGTTCTAATCCAACTTTTTGAAAACAATTCGACTTCTCTTCCCCGAGACCACTATCGGGAAGTAGATTCACTATAACTGACGTAGGATTGCATCCTACGCAGCTAAAAATTACAGATATTCTGCCATTTGAAAATCCAACTCGAACAACCCCGGTGTTTAGAGTCGTCAATCTGCGTAATGAGCGATCCCCACCACCACCACTTGGCTGTAGGACAACAAGAGGGTAATGATTCGGATCACAGAATTTGACACGTGCGTTCTGTGACAAAAAAAACTCTTGAGAGTTTGACCCTCGAGACAATGAACTACCTCGGGTAAACTTTGTGGATCCAACTTATGCAGCTCTGCATAAAGGCTGGGTACTGCCTAATCAAAAAACATATCAAGGAACATGGATCAATTGTTCGAATCTTTTCAAATATATGTCAAGTAAAACAATGCTAACCAAATGCATCTGAACTTAAGCATCCACATGGCCACTAGTTCAGCACCCAATATAGAACGTGTAATGGAAGAGACGTGTCGAACTCCATTTACAAACCGGATAGAAAACATGCGTCTCCGAGATATATAGAATATTGAATTCTCAAAGTTCTCAAGGGGATAGGACCCTAAGGCTCATCTACACACTTTTAGGCTCGCGATAGCTCGGGCTCACCTCATTCGACAAGGAAACTGAAGTGCATTGCTGCAAGATTTTTTTCAAATCTTACCGGGCTCACTCTCGAATGGTTCGCCGGCTTAAAAATTTCTGTCTTCATAAAAGAGAAGGTTTCAGAAGAACATGTTTTACAATAATACAAGGGCACAACGAGACACTTCTGTCTTACATAAACAAGTTGAAATAAATAAGGCCTCGAATCGCGAACCCGAATGAAAGCACAGCCCTGACTACACTAAAAATTGGTGTACGGTTCACTTTGCGATTCAAGGAAGAACTAACAGTTTGACCACCAATATTGCTCGAAGACGCAATACATCGTCCTTCAGTACTCTGCTTTCTATAAGAAGAAACTGCCTCTCTCTCTCTCTCTCTCTCTCTCTCTCTGTCTCTCTAATCTCTCTCTCTCTCTATCTCTCTCTCTCTCTCTCCCTCTCTCTCTCTCTCCCTCTCTCTCTCTCTCCCTCTTTGTGTGTGAAACACGGATGAGACCCATCAATATCTATCTCTAGCAAACGCAGCACCAGACTAAACAATCTGTCATCTGGAGAAAATATCGACGGATCCACCATTTTATATTAAATATCAGTAAATGACATGTGAATTTCAGGTATGTAACAGATCCAGGGCGGTTTAGATATTTAAGATTCGGAAAAGACCCGAAGTACTTGAAGCTCATCATAATTTAACTGAAATATATCATATTTATCTAAATTTTTGTAAAATAACTAAAACTAAATTATTAATAACTGAAATTGAACTTTTTTTATACAATAATTTTGCATTCAAATTTTCATATTACTTGAAAATGTTAAAAATAATAATGAAGTTTTCAAACAAAAAAACATTAAAAGAGTTTTATTCAATCAGTGTTTGAAAATTAACTATCAAACTTTTACAATCAATCAAATTTTAAAATCTTAAAGATAAAAACTAATTATAGAAAGTAAATATTCATGTTTTTAGGTTGTGTATAATCAATTTTTATCAGCTCGAAATTTTTGGGCCTATTCGAATAGTTTATTTTGAACCCAGTTAGATACTTGTAAATTTTTAATTCTGTTTCAAATAGAATATTTTTGAAGCTATTTCGGTTCAGATTTTTGGGTCTGCATAGACTTAAACTCAACATAACAACATCACTTCACAGCAACCTAAAATTAATTTACTATAGTATGTATGATTTGTCGAAACCCGAAAGAGACAACATACAAAGTAAAATAAATTTAGCAAAAAATAAACTAAGTTTCTTTTTGTTATAAGTAAAGAATGGAAGAGAGAAAACTGATGTGTATTATTCCATGAGTAATGAGTCCTTTATGTAGGATTAAAATAGCTTAGGTACAAATTCTAACTTGGAGTGGAGAACAAGTATATATAAGATTTTCCATATGGAAATCACCACAATATTCATAACACTTCCCCTTCATATCCATTATACCAAATTCATTTAAAAATGCCGTGGATGCTGCCTCGTTAAAAACCTTACCAGGAAAACCCAATGGGAAAACCATGGTCAAAGGAAAAAAAGTGCAACGCGTAATGACTTCCCCTCATGTGTACATACGTCAAGATCTTTGAGATGAAGCAATCCTATAAGGTGAACTAAATTTTTGAAAGTATCACATAGTAACGTCTTAGTGAATAAGCCAACTAAAATTGTCACTTGAACAAACATGTAGGATGATGATATCACCATTCTTCAAAAAAATTGAGTCTTGTATGATTTGAGTTTGTGGATTCCCTTTATCTAAAAAACTTTAGAACAGTGATAGAATTTCATCTCTAAAATTATAATATTTCCCCTTGAGTGTATCATATATATGTTCTTTGTTGCCTCGTTAAAACTTTATCATGGAAAAAACCAGTGGGATAAAATCAATGATAAGTAAAAAAGAGTACAACCAGACACATTATCACATTTCTTCCCATGGAAGAAATTTCTACAAGATGTGCATTCCAGTCAAATATAACTCTTTTGAAAATGACCTTAAGTAAAATAATCTCTTTTGGTTTCTATTATAATATATAAGTCTTTATACTTCTGGTCCATAATTCCCGTTTGACATAGACAACAATTTCTTGGTATATTTGGACTTCAAGCCAAATATCCTTACATAGACTTTTATAATAATTTGTCTTGTACATACGAGTTAGTTATGTTCTTATTAGAAAGTTGCTTTTATGACTTTTTATTGTCATATAAAATCACATCTTCCAATCACTGAAAGATTAGTAACTTTTCTCAAATAACATTTTAAATATGGTACTTCACGACCAAACATAAATGAGAATTTTAATATAAAATTCTTTAAGCATCTTTTAAGATAACATCTCATCTTAGATATTCAGTTTGGAATACATAAACATATTTCTTTCAAAATACAATTATCTTTAGCTCTTTAGGAGTTTTGATTATATTAAAATCAATGATTCTATTGATCTATAATCTCTGGATAAATACAAATCGTGTATTCATTAACTTCTAATATTTCATATCCCATAAACATATTTCGATCGAATAGCTAGAATTCCCGGGAACATGATTTTGATATCATCAATCCTTCCACTATAAGAAGGATTCGCCATCTCATTTTAGTGTAAACATAATCTTCTAGATGTTTTACTTATTATAAAATGTGAGATTATATAACTCTTCCCCTCGAGATGATAACACTACATGTTTATTAATCTCAAATTAAATCTCATTTTTGAATCAATAATATACCCTATTTGAGTCATGTCTTCTTTCTTAGTTTCTTCTTACTTTTGAGACTTATGAGAATATATTAATATTTATGTACTCTTCTAGAGTGTTCATATATATCCTCTTTTTGAACATTATATAAATTTTATTACCTTGTATTGTAGTCACAATAACTTTCTTTCATCTTTAAATGAATAAATATCTTTGTTTTATTATCATCTTTATGTTTTCAACTTTAAGTGAGAATATGAGTTCTAAAAATAAATTCTTTGGTTTTGACCTTGACCATAACCATATATATATATATATATATATATATATATATATATCCACATTCACGTATACAACCACTTTTATTTCATTTTCATTACAAATATTTTTGGGTGGATTTTCTTTCACAAAGTGTCAAATTCTTCTTAAGAGAATGAATCATAACCACCTAGATGTGATTTTTGATCTTACATCAATAACTCATTGTTTTTTTTTTTTTTGAGTCTCAAGGAAACAAAATACAAATATAAACTTCTTTAGTTTTTTTTTTTTCAATCAAGTGTCTCTTGGACAACATTATTTATGTAAAAAATATGTATTTTGTAATATATTTGCTATACTGATATTCTCTTCAAGAAAAAAAAAATTCAAATGTAGCATTCAACATAGTTGAGCTTTATTTACAGACTCAAAGTCTTATAAATCTTTAGATGCAAATACATAATGAGATTAAACTTAAAAAACTCATATATAAAATGGTAATAAAATATAAAGTTATTTTAAATTATAGAGATATGTATCATAAACATTTTATTATATTAGTAAAGAAGTAACAGTCCTATAATAAATATTATATGTATTAGTTTCCTATTTCCATGCTATTTAACAAGGTATTAATTGAATCAATCAATTTACTAAATAAGTTTTCATATTACATTTATTAACTTTTATGTAAATTATTTTATCTAATAAAATTTTAATTCACCTTGTATATAAATCATAAAAATAAACTATATAAAGCATAAAAATAAACTACTTATGTTAATAAGAAGAATTACAACGAATGAGGAAGATGAGAAAGTATTGTTTGCACTCTTCAAATGTTATATTTAATGTATCTTATCTATTAATCTTAAACATATGAGACTTTGCTTATAGCCATGGGCCATATTCATTATCGTTAGTAAATATATATATATATATATATAGCAAATATAGTATGCGAATCAATTTGGAGTATCAATCATATAGCAACTATATATCATAGAAGGAATTATTGATTTAATATTTTACCAAATTATATAATTTTCAAGCTATTATAGTTTGACAAAATTTTAAACGAAAGAATAACAATCTTAGCTATATAAAAAATTGTTAAGTTAGATGAGCTTCAAACCTAAAACCAATTGGTGATAAATGGATTGATCAATCTATCTTATATATTACTTAAGATAATTTCCAACTCTTAATGTGGGACATTTGTCCCTGATACGCCTCCTCAAGATGATAGATTTTCGAGCGTTAATCTTGAAATGTTTGGGCAAGGATTGATGGGCCGACTTCAGGCTGGATCGATAATGGATCGGGTTGGATTGTTTGAATCAGAATTTAATACTATGTTAAGTTAGATAGACTTACAACCTAAAATCAATTGGTGATGAGTGGATTAATTAATCTATCTTATATATTACTTAAGATCCTTTCATACTTACGATGTGGGACCGTTGTCCCTAGGGGGGGCGTATTAGAGACAAAGGTCACACACTGGAAGTTGGAGCGATCCTTACTAGTATATAAAACATATGGGTCAATCCAGTTATCACAAATTAGTTTTAGATTGAAAGTTCATTTAGCTTAACAAATTAACGTGTTAATGAACTAACAACCACATGTCAAATTATAATGAGTTAGGATTAACAACCTACATGTCAAGCAACTTTAATAATCTACCTATATAATGGCTTATGTTAAACTCGTGTTGTGTTGAACTTTTCATAGCATATAAAACTAAATGTGTTAAAAGTTAAACTTGTCACATAATCTTTAAACTAACAAAACAAAGCACTACTCATAATTGAAAGAGTTGACAGGATCGTGAAAATACTAAACCAGGTTTGCTTATGTTTCAATAGTGTGATTCAAAAATCATAAATTAATACTTAGCTCATTTAAATAATGAACATGGGAGTGGTCTGAGATGTCATAGGAAAGCGGTTCAGAATCGTTTGCTCCGGTCATGATGTCAAAGTTTTTGGTAAGAAATAACAGCACAAAACTGAAAATTGGAGAGATACCGTGTCTCTCGATGGAACCAAATGAATAATTAGTTTAAAGTGTTAACGAACGGGTTATTAAACCAAACAACTCACATGATAATGAAACAATAACAAATCGTAAGAAAATATAATATCTTCCTATATATTAATTGAAAAATCAATTAAATGATTTATGCTGACATGTCGCTCATAGGAGAGTTCTTCAATTAATCTTCCTATATATTAATTGAGAAGTCAATTTAGTGATTTCTGTTGACGTATCGCTCATAGGAGAATTCTTCAATTAATTGTTATAGTTTGATTGGTTGATAGTTTTTTTATTTAATTAAAGTTTTTTAAAAGAAAATAATCCTAGAATTACCTAATCTAATAGATGTTTTCAAACAAACAATTAAACATCTTAAATATGTATGAATTAACATAATTTATTTATAAAATAAATTAAATATCATAGATTACATTATATAAGTTGATAATATACATATAAATACATATGATACTACATACACAATTATAAAAACAATTTTGGATATATTTATATTAGTAATGAATACAATAAATCATAGATTTTAGAAAACTAATTAATATAAGCCTAATAATATTAATTAAACTCACTCATTCACTATATATAGTCTAAAAATATGTCAAATGATTGTGAAACAATCAAATATATAGTTTTCAAAAATTCCAATCATTTTCCTTTAATAATGTGATATCATAGATTATTTATAACTTTTAGAAATTATCAAAAAAAATTATATTTTAAAACATAAAAAATTATGGTAAATTATTTAAAATTATATTAATAAAAAATACTTAATTTATCTACTAAAATAAACAGATGAATTAAAATTATTATATTAATCAAACACAAGCTTTTCTTAGAGTTAATACTCTATTAGTATAATTTATATAGCTTTTATTTAAAATAATTAGCATGTTTATCTTTAATAGGAAAAAAGGATACATAAATAAAAACACGAGGAAAAATAATAAAATATGATTTTTGTGTTCTCGGCTCTTTTATATTTCTATGATTTAATTTTTATTTGTTTGTCGATATATATGTGTATTTTGTGTTACTACAATGTGAACTAATTAGTTTTATTTGTTTTTAAAACGTTAAGACATATTGACAAAGAAAGTTCAATAAAAATTACCAATTTTACAATTGTGAAAGTCAAAGATGAAAGATATAATGTAAACTGAAAGTAAGAAAATATTGTTTAAACATAATGATATGTATTTTTTCGGTATAATAAACATTTTAAAATAATAAAAATTTAAAAATTTTATACAAATGAAAAAAAATTGATTTAAGATTGGATTTTACATTAATATTAAGTATATTTTCCTAAAATAACGATATTGCATTATTTAAAAATTATTTTCTATTTTATATATAATTTGTTAATCAGATTTAATTAAATATGTATGTTTTAAAGTAATTTAAAATAGATGAAAATAATACTTTAAAATATATCTAAACTATGCTTAGTTTTAATAAAAACATTTCTCTGATGAATTAGTGTTTGATAAAATAGTGTGATAACCGGAGATAATCTAAGGAATAATTTTTTTGCTTAACCCATTTGAGTTTAATGTTAAATACTAAATAAAAAATTAGTTAGAAAATTTTATTTATGATTTGATAAAATTATGAGAAAAAATACTTAAACTACCATTTTTTAATACATATTTTCATGTTTACTTTAACCAAATTTATCCTTAGTTTTAAGGAGATAAATCCTACTATATATTAATTGAAGAGTCATTTAAGTATTTTTTTATGTGTTGTTAATATGTTAAGTTTTAAAAACTAATTATAATTTGATTGGTTGTTAACTTCTAAAAATAAAAAGTAAATCTAGAATTAATTAATAAAATATTACCAAATAACACAAGTAATATTACAAATAATGATTTATGGTAACTAAATGTAGAATTAGAGAAAGAATATATATGTTTTATCAATTTCTTTGTTTTTTATTAATTATTTATATATAATTAAATAAAATACTCTAATATTTTTTATAGAAATAAATTAAGAACTTGCTAAGAATAGCATAAGTTAAGTACCATTTTTTAAAAATACACACTGTCAAAAATATGTTAACATTTGGGTTACCCTCTATTAATTATTGTTTAGGGTTTAGTGTTAAAGGGGTGAGGTTGTTTCTAATTTTTTTATAAATATTTATAAAAATTAATTAAGTATATTTTCATCAAAAAGTTAAGGTATTTTTGAAAATTGTCATTCGTTAAAGGTAAATTTTCAAAGTGGTATCAAACTTGTGGTAGAATTGCAAATTTCCAAATAAATTTGAGGGCTACGTATTCTTTTATAAAAAAAATTAGATTTGTAGGTAAGGAATTATTAGAACTTTTTAAGTTTTTTATGACTCACACAAAAACATTACAAAAGATTTTCATGATAAAAGCAACTAATTATATTGGTCGTCCTATTGAATCTATACAAAAGAAAACATTTTTTTTTCTTTTGAAAGCTAAAGTATTTCTGATTTTTCACGTGTTAAAACAAAATATATAAATATTCTAAAATCAATTATCTAAATTAATTATAATATTATTTTCTGTAAGAGAAAGATTTTCAATGTTTAAGGTTTATGTTGTTGAACTTTTTAAAATTTCACTAATCTTCTAAAAATATATACTGAAATTTCTGATTATCCAATTATTTAAAATTTAAAATTAAAATTTTAAAATTTAAAATTATCATTTAAAAATTATAACAATGTAAATATTATATATATATATATATTTGATATAATATAGTTACCTGAAAAATTACGGACAAACACCTACTAATTGCTATAATAGAAGCATAATTTAAAGCCATCACACTCTGTTATCGAAAGACTCTCCTACTCTTTTTTCCTAGAATTTATTAAATTAATAAAATCACATCGATAACAATTTTCAGAAAAGTGACTACGTACTTAATTATTTTCTAAGTATGAAAGATAAGCAAGTATATTTTTTATAATCAAACAATAACAATTGTATGTAATAATTAAAATTTAAATATAGAGCGTATCTCAATTTTTCTCTCGGTCGAACGAAGAAGTTGATGTCACAAATAGCATAGACATTGAAACATACGAGAGATTGAATTGAGACAAATCAATGAAAGTAGAACTCAAATATGTAGAAAATCCGTATTATAAAAAAAAATTGATATTTTACTCCATGAGTAATGAATTCTTTATGTAGGATTACAATAGTTTTGATACAAATCTTAACTTGGAGAAAAGAACAAGTATACCTAAGACTTTCCATATCAAATCAAGAGAGAAAAAAAAAACTTATTTGTAGTCTCAAATAAATTTTCTGCAATACATATCTCTTAACATGGAAACAAGGGCTTCAAAGAAAGCTTCTTTGGAAATTGCCAGAAGAAAACTTGGAAGCCAAACCTTCAGCCATACCCTCAGCGTCAAGTTTCACCTTCTGTCTCCCGGCGGTGAGGTCGTTCTCACGGTCCCATGGCTTCCATGGATGTTTCCCCACCCATTCGTCCTTCTCAGTTTTCTCTTTGGACGAAGACAATTTCTTCTTCTTCTTGAGACGGCTGGAAGATGAAGACGAAGACTCTTCCCTGTGCTTCTCTACCAAAGACTTTGATCTTTTCTCTTTGTTGTACTTGTCCACAAGATCAGCATCTAGGCTTCTTTTCATATTCACCTCTTCATTTGAAGCAAGCGCATTCGCCTTGTTGTACGCCTCTAAGTAGCTACATTACCGGAAAGAACAATGTTATAAGAAAAAAGCTATGAAACTGCAATCACAAAATCACTGCAACTCAATTAATGGGAGGGTTCCCTACTTTAAACCAGTATGCAAAGATAGCCTTATAAACCAACCCTCACTAATTGCAATCTATCCAACTCACAACAGCTACGATCTGCTATGCTAAGTGTTAGGCATTATTGCAGAACTATAGCTAAATACTGAACCTGATAAGATTGAGACAAGGTATCTTTGGCTCTAATACAGAACAAACTCGTGAAACAAACAAGTGGTTCGTGTGTTTCTTACTTTTATCTTTACGAGCGCAGCCCTCACTAACTGCAATCTAACCACCTCACTACAGCTACACTCAGTTCTACGCTAGTTATAGTAGTCCTATATCTAAAGTTCGAGTAATTAAACGTCTTCAAATAGAAACACAATGTGTATTTGGAGCTATCACACAATAACCTCGTGGATCCAAAATGTAGTTTACAAGTGCTAGAGAGAGGTTGAAATATATGGGTATCCTTACTTTATCTTTGCTCTTTCAGCTTTGTCCATAGGAGTATCAGTCCAGGCTGTAGTGTCTCCGCGTCCTTCTCTAGCATTTCTGCTAAATGTCGTGGTTGATTGCTGCACAGGCACCCCGGTCTGCAACAGAAGAACTCCACTGAAATTTTGAAGCCAACAAAAATAGTTAAAAGCGTTTTTTTATTCAATTGTGGGACCTCTGACCTTTCTTTCAGGAGGAAGGGTCGTCATCCACTCGTCTCTTTTAGGTACAGGTTTAACCTCGGTTGCTGCTAGGAGCTCTTCATCGCCTTCCATTGATATGCCTGCACACCGATATAAACTCCATTACTGATTCATCAGGTAAAGACAACGAGATTAAAGAGCCTGCATGACATTGTGAATCATCATTGTCACCTTGGGATCTTCGCCACTGTGCTGCTTCTTGCATTGAGCGTAATTCAGCCTGAGGAACAAGTACACCATGTTTCTTAAGTGATATAGACAGACTTATCCCGAAAGATAACATAGATCAATTCAGCAGAAAATACCTTAAAAGCTTCTTGTTCCTCCTTGAGTTTAATCTTGTCATCCATAGCTTTTCGCTGCAGAACATAATCTATTAGATATATACAGACGGACTCAAATTTTGGACAACCACATAGAAAGAGATGGATAGAAATCATAGATTAAGCAAGTGTGTGAATCAGAGAGCATAGAAGTTCAGAAACTCACCTTTTCCGGATCTTGTAATTCTTTGAAAGCTTTATTCAGCAAAACGAAAGCTTCCTGGGCTTGCGGATGAGAGCATTTGTCCGGGTGAACTAAAAGAGAAAGTTTCCAATACCTACACACCAAAGTTGTCTCAGTTCTTGCATATTATTGACACATCATATAGAGATCCACATTAAGCTAGGAACAACGGAAAAATTGCAGAGGCCTCAAAGTTGGAAACAGAAGTCCCTAAGCGCCTACATAATTTGGAATAGTCTTTCCAGATCTCAAGAGTTTTAGGAAACCCTATGATATAAATGATCAAACATCAATAATTATCTGTCGTTGAGAAACAATGGCAAGATGTCTATACCAATATTATTAGTACCAATCATTTTTCTTGAACTAAAAATGTAGCAGAAACCCTACCTCTTCTTCATGTTTTCAGCAGCCATATTGTGGTTCACTCCTAAAACATCGTATGGGCTATCAGCTTCAGCTTCCATGATCCGTGTCACCTGATCACGGGAGGCGTATGAGTTGCCATTCTAGAGAATACAAGAATTGCATATTTAACGCCAGAATAAAACTAAGAAGTAAGTGCCTCTTCAAATCGCTCAGCCTCGTTGGACGAAGCAACTTCTGCAACAACTGCAGGTGGAGCAGGTCCAATAAAATATGCTGAATCTTCTTCTAGCTCAGCTTCTCTGAAGCATTTTCAAAAGAATCTTTATTAAGAAACGAGTTAAGCATATTAAAATTAAACTGGTAATCGATTAAACGCACCTGAGTTCAGCTTGTGCTTCTGTTAGCTTTGCTGCAGCAGCAAGTAGCTCAGCGGATGGCATTGCAGGTCCAATTACCCTGCAATCAAATTATAACACCATCATATTTGTTCTCACTTTTAGATCTAATAATTCAAAGCGTGAATCACCTTTTCTTTGGACCAGTAACATCATCTGCTCCCAGAGTGTTTTCATCTGCTAAACCCTTTTCTGCCCCACCATTCACAGTAGTAGCTGCTTCAGTGTTCTCCAATGGGGTAGAATCGTCAAGGTCTTTCTCAACTTCTTCCTCACCGCCTTTAATTAGATGTCCCACCATATCTAAAGAAGGAGAAGCACCTGGTGGTAACAAAAAGACTCTATCCCCACGTTCCTTTAACTTCAAAGATAGAAACAGCTTCTTCAACCTCTTCTTCAAAGCGATCTCCGAAATACCCTTTATATCGACCGCTTGCCCATCATCTATCATTTTCAAAAGCTACACAAAAAAGCATAAACGATCAAAAATTAATGAATCATTAACACAAGCAATGAAATATCAGCATTACCTGTTTCAAATCATTGCCAACGTTAGGAAACTCTATGAGCATCTCATTTACAACTGTTTCAGGCTCATCCCGTGAACTCTCTAGATCAGACATGGAATCAGAACACTCGGAATCAGATTCGTAATCACGCTTCTTCTTCGTTCTCTTCTTCCTATCTTTCCTCTTTCTCTCCCTTCTCTCCATCTTCTTCCTCTTCTCTCTCTTCCTTCGCTTCTCTCGCTCGTAACTTCCATCGTCACTTCTCCGCCGCTCCTTTTGCTTCCTCCGCCGCTTTCTAGAAGACGAATCGGAGTCCTCGGAGCTATAAGAGGAACAAGACGATGAAGATGCAGTTTCATCATCCGAATAAGTATCTCTCTTCCTGTGCTTACCCATTTTGTTCAATCCCTGAAATCAGAATCCAAAACCAATCATAAACCCTAGAATCGAAAATTAATTGTTAAGCCAGTAATACCTAATCACAAATATGGAAACTTGAATTGAGCTAAGCAATCAAGACCCAGAAGTTAAAAATCGAAACTTGAGACACCTACAGAGAGATCATGATACTACAAATAGCGATCTGGGTGGACAAGGAATGCGATAAACGGAAGCAACAAACCCTAGATTCCCCTTTCAACTATTAAATGTTTCTAAGAAGCTCAAACAATACCTGTGAATCGAGCGACGGCGACAAAATGTGGCGGAGATAATCTACAGTGAAACTTCACGTTTAATAGGAGTAATAATCTAAAATCTCCCTTCAAAGCTCAGACCCAATTCTAAAATATCTTTACTTTCTTTATTTTTTTAATTTTATTTAATACGAAAATTATGTTAATTACACACATACCTTTAACCATAAATATAAACTTATCGACTTTCTCTTTTTTACATCTCCCTTCTACATCTTCAACTTCTTCTCTTTTCTTCTTTTCCTTCCAGCTTTTACCTTTTTCTCTCAGTTCTCTTTTACTTTTTTATCATTCCTAACTTTTATTTCGAATTTACATAGAGTAAACGAGATGGAAATTGAGTTACCCAATTATGGGTTTATTTTTATTTTTGGTTTTAATTTTTGAATTGACTACAAAAGAAACAGAAGCCGCCCAGATGAAGAAACATAAACGGTGTTGACAAAAAAATCTGAGTTTTTCTTTGATTTAGGATTCTTGTTCGAGAAATTGCAATGTATAACCATAAAAAAAATTATAATTCAACATATAACCATATCAACCTTATGACTAGAATATATAATGTGTATATTTATGTAATAGTACAATATCTGTCCCTAACAAATCTTAGCCTTTGATTTTTTTCTTTTTCATTATTATTTTCCTTTTTTCTTCTTTTCCTCATTCATTTTATTTGATTTATATTTTCTTTACCAATATAATTTAGTCAAAAAGTAATATCAAAATAAAATATACAAATTTTTTTATTTATAGTGTATTTTAAAAAATTTCAAATGGATATGTATTTCTTTCCAAATAAATAAATTATTATTAACAAAATATCTCATTCTATTCTATATTATGTATATAGAATAGCACTTATCAAAATCTCTCTCTCTCTCTCTCTCTCTCTCTCTCTCTCTCTCTCTCTCTCTCTCTCTCTCTCTCTCTCTCTCTCCTCTCTCTCTCTCTCTCTCTCTCTCTCTCTCTCTCTCTCTCTCTCTCTCTCTCTCTCTCTCTCTCTCTCTCTCTCTCTCTCTCTCTCTCTCTCTCTCTCTCTCTCTCTCTCTCTCTCTCTCTCTCTCTCTCTCATCTTGTTGTACTTCATAGACAACCAAACTATTCAATTTCCACATAATAAATAGAATAGACATAATTGGTAAACTTTACAAACGTGTGTCTTACACGCATACTTGCGATGAAAGAGTAAAAATTCAACAATATAAATACCTGTCACATCTCATCCTTATGGTTATTTTCTTAATTTGTTTTCTCTTTATGGCTAGTACACTAATTTACCCTTCTTGTTTTTCCTTTTCAATTATGAGCTTTTCTGATTTTTTCTTTATTTAACTTTATTTCCTTATTCTATTCAAGTCATGGATCTATATTTTTTGTATTTGGTCATGTGTTTCTTAATTATATTTGCATATCTATATTCAATAGAACTTGTATAACTTGGTAGAACTTCATCAATAGAACTAAGTATATCTTATGCGTAGAACTCAGTACAACTTCATAAATACAACTGCGTAGAACTCAGTACAACTACATAAGCACAACTATGTAGAACTTAGTACAACTACATAAGTATTATTAGTAGATGATAGACCCCTTAGGACGAGATTGCTTTGTCCATCATACTTTGAAGGATAATCTGATGGTTTGAAAGATAAAGAGAACGATTTTGTTGTTATTGATGATAGAATGGATCAAATGATGATGGATTCAAGGGATAAAAGTCGATATGGACGGTGATCTTCAATGATGATCTACGAGATGATCAAGAATTGTGTAGATGTGTTTATGATCAAGAGAATAAATTGTGTTTTGATCAAAGGTATGTTGCAATCAGAGAATGAACTCTTTAGCAATCGATATTCAAAGATGAACAAAGGATTCATAGTTTTCAATACTAGTTTTTGATAAAAAAAAGGTGAATGAATCTTATTCTGGTCGTGCATCCCTTTATATAGGACTTACAAGTTGTAGAAATGAAAATATAAAAGTGTAGAAATTAAGAAACTTAGAAACTAGGAATGTAGATTTGACTTTGGACAAGAATAAGTGTTTTTGTTGATTGACTCTTGGCATGCCATGATTAGGAATTTCTTTCTGACTCTCTCTTGGTATTCTTGGTGAGAATAGTCTTGAAATGGAAGGAAGAAAGGGCTGGTCGAAGTTGGCATGAAACAGGCTCATAGTGAATTTGTTATGACTTTCTTCTTGGTCTGAAATCAGTTCTCCTTGGGCCTCTTGATCCAAAATGTGTTCTCTTAGTTTCTCTGAGTAGTTTGACCCATGAACATGACTAAGAGATGATAATATTTGAGCTTGGTCCATTAGATATAAGGTTGGCCATTTCTTGCTTCTTAGCTGGTCGAACCAGCTCGAATAGTGGAACCAACATGCTCATCTCCTCTAGGTGAGTGTCAGTCCAGATCAGCTTGTCCAGGTGAGTATCAGTCCAGATCACTTGAATATTCAGCTAGTCCTTAGTCTCATAAGCTGGTTTTAGCTAAACCACAAACTATTTAGCTGGTTTTAGCTCATCCATGGTTGCATAGTTGGTCATGGTTACATCACCCCCTCCTCCTTTAAAAAGATTTGTCCTCAAATATATTTGTCCTCAAATATATTTCTCCTACATGAAAAAGAATCAAGTAAGAAAGAGACAAATGATCAAGAATATAAGCATGATAGCAACATCAAAGTAAGGTTTTGGATAGACACTTCCTTGGAGTTTTGAAGCCATTTTCCTTAAGTACTTCCCTCTCCAAATCTTAGGCTTATAAGTAGGGGTGGGCGTTCGGATACCCGTTCGGGTTTGGATCCGATACTTTGGATTGTCGGGTATTTCGGTATAGAGGTATAGAACCCGTTCGGGTATTTTTGTATTTCAGGTCGGGTTCGGATATTTTTAGTTCGGATTCGGATCGGGTTTTCGGATATTTACATTTTGAAAGAAAAAATTAAAATTTTCATTTCTCAAGTTTCTTGTATATAAAAACATAAATTTCACTTAACTGATTTTTTTATTTTTTATAGATTGAATGATTAATCGATTTGGAGATAACATTTCAAAAATAAAAAGACACTAATTTGGTTATTGTTTTTAAATTTTAGATATAACATTTATTAATGCATGAAACAAAAAGCTTGGCATACATTTGAAGTGAGTATCAAATCATTTTTATTCGTAATTATATGTATATTATATAATTTTAAAGTATGAGTAATATTAATATATAGATATTTTAAATAAATTGAGAGATGTAAACTAAAAATATAAGGTAAATATACATATGTTCGGTTATCTTCGGATATCCATTTGGATTCGGATATTACCCGTTCGGCTTCGGATATCCAATCTCACCTAATTCAATACCCATTCGGGTATTTTACTACTTCGGTTCGGGTTTTTCGGTTCGGGTTCGGGTGCGACTTCGGGTATCGGATAAAGTGCCCACTCCTACTTATAAGCATGATATATGCTCTCGTCCCTTGCACTCACTTGAGACTAATCATGTTTATCCTGGACACTCAAAACAGAGACTAGATATCCAGTGTCATTTAGGCCATACATGTTCTTAACCTGATCAATAACCAATAGTTTCTTTCTGAGTAACATTAATATATAGATATTTTAAATAAATTGAGAGATGTAAACTAAAAATATAAGGTAAATATACATATGTTCGGTTATCTTCGGATATCCATTTGGATTCGGATATTACCCGTTCGGCTTCGGATATCCAATCTCACCTAATTCAATACCCATTCGGGTATTTTACTACTTCGGTTCGGGTTTTTCGGTTCGGGTTCGGGTGCGACTTCGGGTATCGGATAAAGTGCCCACTCCTACTTATAAACATGATATATGCTCTCGTCCCTTGCACTCACTTGAGACTGATCATGTTTATCCTGGACACTCAAAACAGAGACTAGATATCCAGTGTCATTTAGGCCATACATGTTCTTAACCTGATCAATAACCAATAGTTTCTTTCTGAGAACACGATGCCCTTGTTTCAAACATTCAAAATGCACATTAAAGTAAGTATTGTAGACCATAATGGTATCAAGGCACAAAACAACACAATTCTTAAAGAACACCTTCAGAACATGTACAAGTTTCTCAGATTCAGAACACAAAAGACCAAGTTCAAACTAAGAATCACTTAATCAAGGCCCAACATGTTTATCAAAGAATGTGTTATAAACCATAAGATCATCAAAGCTTAAAACAACACAATTATCAAGCAATGATTTCAAAATATGCCAAGGTTTATCAGTTTCGGGACATACACAAGCAAGTTCCAATTTAGAAGCAAAAACAAACTCATTTCCAGCTCTAAGTTATTTCGGATCATTCAAATTCCTAACCATGAATTCGTCCAAGGCACATGTGAATGCAAAAAAATCCTAAAAAACCAGTTCATGCCTAGAAAAACTCAGATGAAAACCATTATCTTTAAAACAAGCAAATGAATCATAAGATCTGCTGAAACATAGATTTGGTTTTTGCAGAACAAGTTCTAATGTATTTTTAGTGTGTTCAAGAATTTTGTTATGTTCCATAAACTGATTAAAACTCAAAACAAGACTAGGATTGGTGTTATAGCCACAAGAAATATGTTTTTGTTCAGAAAATTTACCTGGTTCAAGTTTCTTAAAGGAATGAATCATGTTATTAAAAACAGAGTTTCAAACATGAAATTCTTTCACTTTATCAAGACCAAAACATTTTACATCCTTGGAACTAACTATAACAAAGAAATCAGGCAAAGAACTGATGATTCTAAGTTCCTTACAGTGCTCTTGTGAGTTAGGAGACAAAGTCGTAGGAGTTTTTTCTGGTTCCAAACTGATCAGCTACTGCTCCAACACTTCACTTTGCACCAAATTCGCTATTTCTATTTCCGATGAGTGTTCTTCTGAGACATGGGACACTAAAAAAGACTAGTCAGTTGCACCGGTTCAAAACATGTTAGTTCATTACAAGCACTACTGATAACAAGTTCAAATTGAGAAGAGACAAGAGAAAAGTCATGTTCTCTCAGATTATTTCTTTACCTTAGATGGCTTTGTTGTCAGCTTTTGGATAGCTTGTCCCTTCTTGCTACAACTTTTGGATAGCTTGTCCCTTCTTGCTACAACTTTTTGGAGCATCATCTTCTGAAGAAGGATGTGGGATTGGCCTTCTTTGCTTATGTGACTGAGACTTTCTTGGGTAATCATGTTTATGGAAAGGTCTTGTCTCTTCTTGAGTATGCTTCAGATGTTTTCTGTTGTAGTGACCAGAAACAAAGTGTTTCTTCATGATGAATTTGAGCTAAACCAGGATGCAACTTGTGCTTCTCCTTTTCCTCTTCTCGTAGTAACAAGCTGATCTCACCATTGAATAGCATCACCACAGAACTCTATTGTAGCTAATCTAACCTTCTTTCTTTCTGAGTAGTTTTGGCCATCAAAGACAAGTTCCATTTTCTTTTCCCACTCCAAGTAGGCATCATGGCCGTTTCTGCCACAGAAAGATGGCATGCTGCTCCTCCTTTTGATCTTAGCATCCTTGTGAACCTGAGAAACATTTCAAAAGAAAGCATCACTTTCAGATTGCAAATTTTCTTTTTTTTCATTAACATCAAAGCTTCCATCTTCAATTTATTTAATGTCACAGGTGGTGCTTCATTTTGCTTGCTGACATCTCCTGCCATGGTTTCCTGATAAAATCTAAACAAGTAGAGTAAGTACAACAAAGAATAGTCGAAGCCTCACAAAGTCTCAAGTGTTTCTCTCTTGTGTTTTTTCTGTGAATCCAGTAGCTCAGCAACAAACAAAGATCAACCCTTTAGAGAACAAACCCCAATCCCAAAATAGAAGAAACAAATAGATAAATTGCAAGATTTTTGTTTGCAAGAGGCTTTACCACCAGGGCTGGATTTCTCTTCAGCCAGACCAGATTTCTGTTCAGCCAAGTTTGATTTCTCTTCAATTTTTCTTTGGTTTTCTGATTGTTTCTTTTTTTTTGTTAACTGGTTGCCCTCTTGAAGGTTCAACAGATAGACATAATAGAGAAAATTGTAGAGAATAAAAAACAGATTCCTAAAAACAGAGAGAGAAGTCAAATTTTTTTAGAATCAAACCCTAGATCAAGAGCCTTCAATATCCTCTGATACCAAATGATATACCCCTTGGGAAGAGATTTCTTTGCCCTTGATACTTTGAAGGATCTTATGGCTTGAAAGATAGAGAGATCGATTATGTTGTTGTTGATGATAGAATGGATCGAATGATGATGGATTCAACGGATAAAAGTCGATATGGAAGGTGATATTCAGTGATGATCAAGAATTGTGTAGATGTGTCTATGATCAAGAGAACGAACTCTGTTTTCGATCAAAGATATGTTGCAATCAAAGAATGAACTCTTTAGCAATCGATGTTCAAAGATGAACAAAGGATTAATAGTTTTTAAAAGTAGTTTTTGATAAAAAAAAAAAAAGGTGAATGAATCTTATCCTGGTTGTGCATCCCTTTATATAGGACTTAGAAGTTATAAAAATGAAAAGACAAAGTGTGGAAATTAAGAAACATAAAAACTAGGACTTAGAAGCTATTGTTTGGCTAATTCATCAAAAACATTAATAAACCCTTAATCTAACAAAGTAACTACTTAAACATAGCTAAGCTTATATTATCATAATCATAAAATAATGCACAAGATAAAAAATAAGGATAGAAAGTGGGGTTCCAATACAAAGCTTGAGAAGTCTTGATATTCTCCCCAAAAACCCTAGACTACTATGTTTATTTTGAAATCTCAAAAAGCTCTTAAAACTCTTATTTTGCATAAAACACTGGCAAACATAATATAAACTAGGTAAAACTCGTCGATGGGCAATTTTGTAAATCCTGTTACTTGGGCTTCAGGTCGGGTACTTTGTGAATTGGGCTACTGCGCGTCGACCGTCGATCGACGGCAAGAGTACGTCATTGATCGACGCTCTTCTCTATCTCAACTTGTACTTACCTGAATTTGACAATCTAAAGATTCCTTTTCCCTGAGCTCTGAAAAAAGCGTCACAGTCTCTAAAATGCTCCTGGACCTGTAAATACTCTCAAACATATCCTAGACACAAATAATAAAATCCAAATAAGGCCTATAATATGGTCTAAAACAAGTATATATTAGGACCTATCAACTCCCCAAACTTAACTTTTTGTTTGTCCTCAAGCAAAACAAGGGTAAACATGTGGAAGAGGTTTGAAAACACAAGGACTCACAAAATCTCTAGCTTGTCATTATCACCTTTACTATGTTGCAACCACATCAAACAACTGTCAATCTTAGAGAAACTTTATATATTTTATCCTAGTATAGCAACCAAATTTATTCTACCAACAACTTAGCAAATACTAGTTTGACTCACCCATCTACTAACCTCATTTCTTGCATAAAATAAAAGTGCATGCTTTACCTTGGGAGTATCGATCAAATGACACATGAACTCTTACCATTGCAATTATCTGAACACACAAGCAGTTTTCTCTGATCTTTTCTCCCCTCATTCTCTCTTCTCTGAATCTCTTTTTTTTTTAATAAGTCCAATGAATCAATGATTATGATACAATCCATCTTGTTCATTTTTCTTTTTCTTTTTGAAAAAGTTTAGGCAAATAATAGGGTCACATGTAATTTACTTATCTCTCGCTTCCACTGTGTGTGATCATTCCTTTCTAAATTAGAATAATGTGGTCACGGGTAATTTACCTACCTCTCTGCATCTTTTGAGGAAATCATCTCAAACTTTTATTTTAATAGATGCCAAAAAGAGAGAGAGAGAGAGAGAGAGAGAGAGAGAGAGAGAGAGAGAGAGAGAGAGAGAGAGAGAGAGAGAGAGAGAGAGAGAGAGAGAGAGAGAGAGAGAGAGAGAGAGAGAGAGAGAGAGAGAGAGAGAGAGAGAGAGAGAGAGAGAGAGAGAGAGAGAGAGAGAGAGAGAAGGGAATCAGAAGCGCACATACTTTTACCTTCCAGACTTGCAAGAGGAATCTGATCTGTTGTATGCCAAACCCCAAAGCAAGCAAATAAGTCAATATTAGGTTGGAGGTTAGCTTCAGTTCCTTTAAACTTTCTAAGCAAGTGTGATATAGTGGCAGGATGATCCACTTGATATCTCTAGTACACTATGCAATCAACAAATCTGGAATGGAGCTATAAAATGGTTAGATAATAAGTAAAAAAATAAATCTGATCATAATCTCTTTCTTGACTCAATAAAACTCAATAAAACACATAAGAATACAACTCAAAATAGAAAACAATATTAGTAAACCTCCCCAGACTTAAATAACACTTTCCATGGTGTTATCATGTCTCGGTTAGGTGGGAAAAATTAAATAATAAGTAAATTTCATAAGGACAGTTGAAAATACAGACTCTGTTATGACTGTCGATCAATGATAATGTCATGATGACGATCGATGGTGATAGGTATCGACCGATTGTTGTGCTCCGTCGTCTACCGATGGCTTGTTTCTCGATCTTCATGTTTTTTTCTGCAGATAAAGAAAAAAAGGAATTTAGTAAAATCATGAAAATAAAATGAATTTAAAACATACCTAATAGTGTGTTGCCTCCCACTCAGCGCTTGGTTATATTCATTAATTTGACTTTTAACACTGTTTAGACTAAGATGGGGGCAGAGTATCACTTGTTGGAAAAAAATATGTCCACATCTTCTTTGCTCATCTGGAACCAGGTACCGACGAAGCTTCTTATGGATTCTTCACCTCTGGTTCTTTGGCTTTCCATGTTCTCCTTGGTGATCTCGATTTGACTCATACTCTCCTAAAGGTTGTCAATGCGTTTGGGTAACCAGCCAATCTTGTTATCGGTGGGTATGGATATGTCATCCAATCTCCTAGAGATATCTTCTATCATCATGTCTTGAGACGTATAAACTCCATCAAGTTTATCTTCTAGTAGCTTCTCGGTTTCCAGCCTCTCTCTAAATGGTCCATGTGAAGCGTCAATCGTTGGTCGCACTCGCCCTCGATCGATGGGGATTTTTCTGCTCCATTCGCGTGTTGTCCCTGAATCATCTGATGAGTAGAATCCATATTTTGCTTCATCTCCTCCATTCATGTAGTTAACCAGCTAATATTTTTGTTGAATGGGTAACATATATCATCAATCTTCATGTAATAGTCATCCATCAATATCTCTTGGGCTCTGTAGATGTCTTGTACCATGTCATCTACTTCTGCTCTGATGTATGTTTCTATCTCTTGCATGGTCCTATCAAAGTTCTCTACATACTATGGCAAACAAAGATGAGTGTGCTCAATGATGGCTACTCTCTAAAGAATATCTCTAATATCTTCCTTTGGCTTTGTGCTCAAATTACCGTAGAGCTAATGAATACTCTCTCAAATAAGAGGTTCAGCTGTAGTACTTAGAGATTGAATCCACAGAGAGAGAGGGCACACAATAGATTTGATAATCAAGTTAGTTATGCTAGACAATTAACAAGACTTTAAAATAAGTAGCAGAGAGATTGTTGGTTTGTAAAAAATTAAGGAAAATAACTAGATCTAGGGTTTTCAGGTAGTGAATTATAATGGATAGAAGCCAAGGGGTTTTCAATCATTCAACAAGAATTCTATTAGTAAATATATCACAAGTAATATATATCTTATGGCTAAGCTGAGAGTCTATAACTTTCGTGTGCAAATTCAGAATGACCATCGATCGATGGTATGCAAACATCATCGATCAGTGGCTTTCTTAGTTTAACATTAAACATTTAGATTCAATTGGTTTACTTAGAGTTACTAGACCATTCTCTCTATTGTACCTAGTAATTTAAGCTCAACATGATTTATTCAGGTAACAATCCTACTTTCACTATGCCAATTATCCTAAGGTCAAGGTTCGAGGGAGCTAATCAAGAACACAAGCAATAAGTACAATCCTGATGATAGATCTAAGAATCACCCTAGAAATTCTATTGTTTGTCTAATTCATCAAAACCATTAATAAACCATAAATCTAATAAAGTAACTACTCAAACATAGCTAAGCAGATATTATCATAATAATAAAATAATACATAAGATAAAAAAATAAAGATAAAAAGTGGGGTTCCAATACAAAGCTTGAGAAGTTTTGATCTTCTCCCCAAAAACCTAAACTACTATGTTTATTATGAAATCTCTAAAAGCTCTTAAAACTCTCATTTTTCATAAAACACTGGTAAAGATAATATAAACTAGGTAAAACTCATCAAGGGGCAATCTTTTAATTTCTGTAACTTTGGCTAAAAGTCGGGTACCTTTTGAATTGGGCTACTGCGTGTTAATCGTCGATCGACAGCAAGAGTGCGTCGTCGATCGACACTCCGCTCTGTCTCGACTCGTACTTAACTGAATTTGACCAGCTATGTGATTTCTCTTTCTGAGTTCCAAAAAGCCTCATAATCTCTAAAATGCTCCAAAATGTACGTAGACCTGAAATACTCTAAAACATATCCTAGACACATATAACAGATTCCAAATAGAGCCTATAATATGGTCTAAACAAGTAAATATTAGGACCTATCACTTTCTTTAGGCTGAAATCACTTCTCCTTGGGCCTCTTGATCCAAAACGTGTTCATTAGTTTCTCTGAGTAGTTTGTCCCAAGAACATGACTGAGAGATGATAATATTTGAGTTTGGTCCATTAAATATAAGGTTGACCGTTTCTTGCTTCTTGGTTGGTCGAACAAGCTCGAATAGTGGAACCAGCTTGCTCAGCTCGTCTAGGTGAGTGTCAGTCCAGCTCACTTGAGTATTCAGCTTGTCCTCACTCTTATCAGCTGGTGCTAGCTCAACCACAATCAATTTACTGGTTTCAGCTCATCCATGGTTGCATAGCTGGTCAGGGTTACATCTGTAGAACTCAATACAACTACATAAATATACTAGTATAACTAAGTACAACTAGTTGAACCAATATAACTAATTTGAACATTATAACACAGTTGGACTAGTTATACGTCGATAATTAAAATTTGAATTTTTTAACAGACTGAAAATGTGAAATTTTGAAATTTTGAAAATGTATTTTTAAATAATTAATTTTGAAATGAATAAGAGTAAAATCAAATTTTCATACTTTCACTAAATGATGAGGGATATTGAGATTAGTGAGGGATATAGTGGATTTGTTTTTTTCATATAAAGACATATAAGATGATGGCTTGTGTAATAGCTCTATGGTGATGGAGAGTTTTTTTCCGACTAGCGATGGAGATTATTTGCAAAAATAAAATTCTTTAAAAGGTGAAAAATATATTTCTTTCTTATTCTTGTAAACCGTAAATACAATGTGATTTACCCAAAATCTAATCTGATCAAGTCATAATCAATCTCTATATTCTTTTATATCTTTTATTCTTCTCTTTCGTTGGAAAGAGTTCCATCTAAGGTGGATTCATGGTTATTTATTTCTATTCTGCAATCCACCACTGTAATCTCTGGCTTAGTCTTCGCTGTGGCTATGATCAAATGAAAATAAATCCAATCAAGTTATCTAGTGGTAAGGAACTTATCCTAAACGCTTTGCTTTGGAAACAAATTCCTTGGAAACCACGATGGTATCATCATCATGGGTATGGAAGTGATGCAACCACAAGGTATTTAAATTTCTTAAAGATTACAATTCAAAATATTAACCGGTGGTTCTTCACTAGAAGTACCATTTCTTTGTTGTATTACGATGTTGTTAGAATAGTTGAAAATTGACAGTTCTAATTACTATTACTTTGAAAAAATCAATAAATTATTTTTTCTCTCAAAGAATATCTATAGATTCTATTTGGAAATCTGGACAATGTTATATAACACATAAATTCCCAGAAAAGAATTTAAAAGAAGATAACCAAATGTAAATTGTTTTGCGAAGCAAAATGGGTCTCAAGAAAGCTTCTTCATTACATTAATAAAAAAAGCTTCTTGAGATTTTAATGTTTCGTAAGTTTTTTTAATCTTAGGTTTGCAATTGATTGTATTTCTATTATTTTCTATATTTATCGTAAATTTACCTTTTCTTTAAATAAATAGTTATTAAAATAACCATTTGATTTACACTAAATTAACTAATTGTAGACACAACTTATATATTATAGAATCTAACCAAACCGGATCCGCGGTCAAACTCGTTAATCCGATGATCCGATAATTCTGTTTAGGTTTTTAAAATATCTATATTTAAAAAATTGTTAAAATTACTAAAACCCGAGACTAATTGATTCAACCGGTGGATGACTAATATGTAACCTAGTTTGATTTAAATTGTTATAGTTTCATAATATGTCACCATTTAATCCAAATTTTGAAGGTTGATTATTTTGCAATTTTATGAAATTATGACGATTCTACAAATTTGATAGAGAAAATGATAGATATAAAATAATTAAGAACTATAAATATGTCTTGATCATATTACTATTTTTATATAGTTTAATTAACTTTCTTATAATTTATTTGTGTTATTTATCTTACAAATAATTTGGTTCATATTATAATCTGTTGAAATTTGTTATTTACAATTAGTATTAAGCATTTTTCTTCAGATAATATATGTTTTGAACATTTTTCATAATTATTTTGTTATTATGTTTATTATACAATGTAGTCATTCAAAGTATAGTGTATATATATAGGTTATGTAATGGCTATTATAACTTATTATGTTACTTAAATAAATGATAGAATCATTCTTTATTGAATATAATTAATATAATCTGTTAAATTAATTGTTTTGTTATTGATTGAAAAGTTTTTCTAGTATCTAAACCTGCAAAAATAATTTCTATTTATTTATTTTTATAAATTATTTGATTTATCAGTTATTTTAATTTATCAAAATAATTTGGAAGAAAATTGTTAAAACTTATTAAGAGGATGAGAGCTAAATATTATATTTAAATTTTTGGACATAAGATTAATTATAGTGTTATTGGGAAACATAGATAATATTATAAAGAAATGGTTATTAATAATTTAGGATATGCTTAACTATAAAGTAGAAAATTATATTTAATTTACAAACTTATAAAAGAAAAGTTTGGTCTCAAGATAGGATTATGTTTTAATAAGATAGATAAAATCAATCTTTCTCTCGTGACCTCACTCACAAAACCATCACTTATTTTTCTCTTTCCTTTTGTACACATATATATATATATATATATATATATAATAAATATACACATCTTTTTATATATATATATATATATATATATATATATATATAACTCACCTAAAAACACATTATGTTATCGAATGAACGCTCTTATACCGGTGAGGTAAAGTTTAATTTTTATTTTTAATATGTTTTAATTGAAATTTTATTATTGTTCTAGAGTAAAAACTCAGCCTTTTTTTTCGGGATGATAAGTGTTGCCTTCCCCTACTGATCGTTATGGTAGGTTATGATTTCACGATCAGAGGAGCACGTGGTAGGTTTTGCCTCTGTCAATTAAAAAATGGTCAGAATGATAGGCTATGTCTCCTCGGATAATATGGAAAGTTTTGCCTCTTTGAATATAAAATATGATCAATAGAGAAGTTTATGTCTCATCGGATTATGTGGTAGGCTTTGCTTCCAATTTTATTTATGTTATTTAAATTTCTACCTTTAATTTATTGCCTTTAAATATATGACTTTAATTTCTACCTTTACTTTCTTCATTTAATTTGTGCATTTAAATTATTTTTTATAATATTATTTTAATTTAAATTCAGAAAAATGTCAAACTTTGAGACTTTGAATGGCGATATGTGTTTGGCAGATAATGGGTCAACGCACACGATAATTAAAGATAAGAAAGATTTCTCCAATCTCAAAATTAAATATTATGTTGGAAGCGTAAGTACAATAACTGGTAGTACAAAGATTATTATGGGCTCCGGAAGAGTCAATTTTTCAATGCCAAAGGAGACAAAATTTTAAATAAGTAATGCATTATACCCCCGATTCTTATAGAAATTTATTAAGTTTTAAAGATATCATGAGAAATGGATATTATATTGAGAATACAAGTAAAAATATCATTACATATCTTTGCATTAAATCCAAGAAGAAATATATATTGCAAGGGTTAAATTTTTTATCCTTTAGATTATATTGTACAAAAATAAACATTATTGATTCCTATGCCACAATAAACTTGAAGTTTAGTAGTGCACTTAAAGTCTGGTAGTAGAGGTTAGAACATCCTCGTCCAGTCATGATGAGAAAATAGTGCATAATTCAAATGGTCATCATTGAAAAACGAAATAAATTTGCGCAAACGGGTGAGTTTGCAATATAATGCATCTTCTCTAGGAAAATTTATAATCAGGCCATCACCAGAAAAAGTTGGGAAGTGAATCACCAATATTGGAAAGAATTCATGGTGATATATTTGGACCGATCCACCCACCGTTCGGATCGTTTAACTATTTCATGGTATTGATTTACGCATCTAGTAAATGGTCAAATGTCTGTCTTTTGATGACAAGAAATACGACTATCACAAAGTTCATTGGCCAAATAATAAGGCTTAGAACACAGTTCTTAGAGTATGCCATTAAGAAAGTAAGACTTGATAATGTTTGTGAATTTACATCACAAGCTTTGGATATTGTATGTGAATGAGGATTGATGGTGAGCATCCAGTTCCCAATGTCTATCACAAAATGGCATGCTCAAATCATTGATAAAATGGTAGCAGTTGATTGCAAGATCATTGATATTGAGAACAAAGCTCCCAGTTTTGGTATGAGTCATGCTATATTGCATGCGGCTGCACGATTCATTTAAGACCAAGTGCTATCATAAATACTCCTCATTACAATGGTTTTCTGGTCAAGGGCCAGATATATCCCATCTATGTGTCTTTAGGTGTGCGGTATATGTTCCGATATCTTTGCCACAAAGAACTAAAATGAACCCACAAAAGAGATTGAGAATATATGTGGGTTATACGTCACCAAGTATAATAAGGTATCTTGAACCGGTAACTGGTGATATGTTTACGACACAGTTTGTTGATTGCCATTTTAATGAGTATGAATATCCAACATTTGGAGGAGGAATTAAGGAAACTCCTAAAGGTAGTACATGGTGTAAATCTTCGTTGTTACACCTTGACCCCCCTACAAATAAACAAGAGCTATAAGTTCAGAAAATCATGTATTTGCAAAAATTGGCAAACCAAATACCAGATGCGTTCACAAATACGAGAAGGGTGACAAAATTATATATACCCGCTAAAAATATTCCATCAAGAGTTGTTGTTTCATAACAAATTGGTGGAATTTAAATAAATGAACCTTGTGTTAAGTTAGAGGGAGACGAACGTGTCTAAAGATAATAATCCCAGAAAGAAAAAGAAATTGGTTGAGCAAAGTGAAAAGGTTTCAGAAGAGCATGTTATTGAAAAATTTCTGAAAGAAGACATAAATGAAAAGCTTCAATAAGAACCAAATGGAGATAAAGATCTAGAGGATGAGAAGGAAATAGAAAAATATGAGATTTACATGAAAAGTTATGGACCAAAAATAACATAAAAGATGTCGATGGAGTGTTCTCTTTTCTGTGTCCAAATAAGTCGATCATGAAAATGATGATCTAGATCCAAGGTCCATTTTAGAATGTCAGAAAAGACATGACTTGGAGAGGTGGAAGGTGGCCATTCAAACTGAGTTACTCTCCTTAAATAAAGGGAATGTTTTTGGATCTATAGTCATAACGCCTGAGAACGTAAATCCAATTGGGTACAAGTGGGTACCATGAGAAAGGTAAATTAAAAAATGAAGTAACACGATATAAAGCCCAACTAGTTGCCCAAAATTTTTCTTTGAGATCGTGAATATATTTGAGGAAACATATACCCGGTAATGGATGCAATTACATTTAGATTTTTTATGAGCCTAGTGGCATCGAAAAATATTGAAATGCATCTCATCGATATTGTGACAACATATTTGTATGGATCATTGGATAATATTATAAAAATCCCTGAAGGATTGAAAATGCCAAAAGCATTGACAACAAAATCCAGGGATATATGTTCAGTCAAGTTACAACAATCACTATACGGATTAAAGCAATTCAGATGCATACAATTGCTTAAGTGAATATCTACTGAGAAAATGATATGTGAATAATGGGATTGTCCATGCCCTTTTGTTAAGAAATCATCATTTGGTTTCGTGATCATTATTGTATATGTAGATGACCTGAACATATTTGGAACTCGAAATGGGGGTGATGATGCAAAAAAACTCATATGGAAGAAGACTTCAAAGAAAGATCTCGGAAAGATTAAAGTTTTGTCTTTGGCTCCAAATGGAGAATTTCTGAGAAGGAATATTTGTGCATCAATCAAATTATACAAAATCATATTGAAACACTTTTATTTGGAGAAAGCGACTCCTTTGAGTACTCCAATGGATAATAGATTTCTCGATGTTGAGAGAGATTCTTTTAGGCCGAGTGAAGATAGTGAGGAAAATTAGGTCCTGAAGTGCCTTATTTGATTGTTATCGGTGGGATTTTATATCTTTCAAATTGCACTAGACCTGATATTGCACTTGCTACTAACTTACATGCAAAATATAGTTCTTCTCATACTTGCATGCAATAAAACAGAATAAAACACATATTTTTTGTTATCTAAAAGGTACAATTGATTTATAATTGATTTATCCTAGAAAATCTGAGTTTTGTATGGTTGGTTTTGCATATGCAGGATATATATCATATCCGCATAAATCTCGATCACAAAGCGACTACGTTTTTACAGTTGGTGGAACTGTGGTCTCTTGGCGTTCCCAGAAATAAATTCTGGTTGCGACTTCTTCAAATCATGCAGAAACTATTGTACTTCACAAAGCATCTCGAGCATGTGTATGACTTAGGTCAATGAGTCACCACATATAAAAAACAAGTGGAATAGTTGATAAGAAAGAACACATGAAAATATTTGAAGACAATTTGGCTTGTGTCGCTCAACTCAAAGAAGACTATATCAAGAGAGACATAACAAAGCATATTCCTCCAAAGTTTTTCCGTACATATGACAGCTCAGGAAAAATCAAGAAGTGGACATCGAATATGTACGGTCATGTGACAATTCAGCGGACTTGTTTACAAAAGCGCTTCCCACTACAACATTCTAAAAACACGTCTAGGGTATAGGAATGCGGCATTTGCGTGACCTATAGAGAAAAAACTATGTTCATATTGTTGAGATGAAGAAGTAATAAGCTGGAATTGGTTGACAAGAAGAAGACATCAGACCAGAGTTAAAGAGACAAGGATAAATGATCATCCGGATAGGTCAAGGGTTTGTTTGTCCGCACAGTTTGACCTAAGCTTGTCTTGGAAGGCAAGGAAAGGGAAAGAAACTAAATAAATACCTTGCCTTGGTCGTCAGAAGCTTTGGGATAATTCAACAAGAGTTTGCAAGTGGATGAAGCTGTTGGGATGAAGACAATCAGAAATCACATGTTCTGGTAAGCAAGAGAGAGGAAGAGGAGTTGTCCCTTTCACTCAAGCTGGTCCAGCCCTCTGCCCATTCTGAGCACCATTTGTTTATTCTTTCTTCTAGTCAACTTGTCTCATGTTGTTTGCCTATTTAAAAATTGTATCAGAGATAAATAAATCAAAAGAAACATATTTCCTCTCTCTCTCTCTCTCTCTCTCTCTCTCTCTCTCTCTCTCTCTCTCTCTCTCTCTCTCTCTCTCTCTCTTATTCTCCACGAATTTCACACTCTCTCTCATGTTCTTCATGTTCTTCATTAATCAGACTTAAACAACCTCTATTTCTTCAATTCTCACATGGTATCAAAGCAATCTAGATCTTGAGACCTTTATTTTCTTCATCCTCTTTTACTTACTTCCGCAAATCTCTCTGATTTTCAAATTTTCTCTTGAGTACATTCTATTATCCAGTGGTCCATAGCTGGAAAAAATGAAGAACTCGACAGAAATGGCCATTCCAGTGACATTGAAGGGTTCTAATTACCTTCTCTGGTCAAGAATTGTGAAGACAGCCCTTGGAGGAAGGGGTTTATGGAGCCACATCTCTGATGATGAGTCTCCATAGAAAACCATCCTACGAGAGGATGGTAAAGAAGTGGTGTTGGCTGACAATGGCATATGGGTTCAGGAGGATCTCATGGTGTTATCCATCATTCAAAACAGCCTTGATGCATCAATCTTGGAAGCTTACTCCTATTGTGAAACTTCCAAAGAGTTGTAGGATACACTTCAGAAAGTGTATGGCAACAGATCTAATATCAGTAGGGTGTTTGAAATCAAGAATGATATCAACAATCTGAAACAAGATGAGGAAGAGTTCAACCAACATCTTGGAAAATTTAGAAGTATATGGCTAGAGCTTACCTATGCTTAGGCCGAGTTCTAATGATCTTGAAGTCTTAATAGAAAGACAAGAACAAGATGTTGTCTTTAGTCTGCTAGTGAATCTAAAGCCTTCATACAATCAGTTGATCAAGCATGTTCTGAGGGAAGAGAAACTTCCAAGTTTTGAAGGTGTTTGTGCTCTTATACAGAGAGAACAAGTCACTTACACACTCTTTGAGAAGGAAAGGAAGCATGTTCATCTTACAAAGAAGGCGCCAAGCAAGGTAGGAAGGATAGTGTTGTTTCCTGAGTACAAGAGGGCTAAGAAACAACATAGAAGAAATAACCTGAAACCAAGGATGATGGACATCAATCTGGCCAAGGAGTTGATCAAGAAGTTTGAGCATCAAACAATTAAAGGAAAAACCATGCACTCAGCCTTCATTAGTAACTTAAATGAAGGAGAAACATGGAGAAGTGGAGGTGGTGCGACCAGCATTGATGGTCCAGTGACCATGAGTGACCTGATTTCCTTCATCAAAGCTGCCAAGGCCCTTATCTCACCAAAACATGCTAGTACACACTCTTCTGACTCTAAAACCATCATTATAGATTCAGGAGCTCGCCATCACATGATTAGTGATGTCAAGTATGCCTCTGGGAATATGATTATAGCAAATGGAGATAAGGTTAAGATATAAGGAATATGGAATCTTATGTTGTTTGATAGGGAATCAGCTGCCTTATATATGCCTCAGTTTACATAAAAATTGCTATCAGTAAGGAAGGCTATGGTTGATTTGAGTTGTCAAGTTGTCTTCAGACCAGATGAGGCTGAGTTTCAAGATCCTAAGACAGGGCAGGTGATTGGAAAAGGACATAGTCATGAGGAACTTTATCATCTTCAAAGGACTGAACCCTTTCCTTCTATCTGCATCATCAGTACATCTACTAGGGTTAATAGCACTACATGGCATGCAAGATTGGGTCATCCTCATGCTAGAGCTCTAAGTCTGATGCTTCCTGGTGTGATGTTTAAGAATGATGAATGTGAAGCATGTATCTTGGGAAGCATTGTAGGACAATCTTTCCAAGGTCCGACACCATCTATGATAAGTGCTTTGACCTTGTTCATTCAGACGTGTGGAATGCTCCCTGTTTGTTCAGAAAAAAATAACAAATACTTTGTGACCTTCATTGATGAGAAGTCTAAGTACACCTGGGTGACAATGATTCAGTCTAAGGAAAGAGTGCTTGAAGCTTTCAAAATTTTCCAGACCCATGTCTCCAACCATTTCAATGCCAAACTGAAGATCCTCAGGTTAGATAATGGTGGAGAATACACAAGTCAAGCATTCAAGCAATATCGAGCTCAACATGGGATTATACATCAGACAAGTTGTCCTTATACTCCTCAGCAAAATGGAGTTGCTGAAACGAAAAATAGGCATCTGATGGAAGTGGCAAGGTCAACGATGTTCCACACTAATGTCCCAAAGAGATTTTGGAGTGATGGTGTGATGGATGCTTATTATCTTATCAACAAGATCCCCACTAAGATACTCAACGACATGTCTCCTTTTGAATTACTCAATTGAAGCAAACCATCTTTGGATCACTTGCGTGTATTTGGATGCAAAGGAGAAAAGTTAGATGCCAAGAGCCCAAAGGCTGTGTTTATTGGTTACTCTCCAACACAAAAGGGTTATAAGTGCTATGATCCAGTGGCAAGAAGAGTTTTAGTATCCAGAGATGTAAAGTTTGTGGAGACAAAGGGATAGTATGAGGAGAAGAGTTGGGATGACTTGAAAGACCTATCTCAAGCATCATATAAAGCTACCAATCTCAGGGGGATTTTGGAGAGTCTTGGCATCAGCATGTCTCAAGGGAATCATGAAACAAGGGAATCTCCTCCTGAAGCTTCCATGGTCTAGAAATTGTGGTTGATAAAAATGGGGTTAATGAAGTTATTATAGAAGTCATTCATCCTGATCTTGAAGGGGGGAATCAACAAGAATCTCATGATTAGGATGAGGATGAAAGGCAACAAAGACAGCAAGAACCAGTGCATCAGAATGATGAGGTAGAATCTGATGAAGAAGAAAATCCAGAAGAGGTTCAGCCTTTGATAAGGAGTACAAGACTAAATAAGAATCCTTCGAATTTGATTAATACTAGAGTCTACTTCAATTCTTAAGCTGTTACCCATCCTATTCAAGCAGTATGTTCTTTGGCTCAATATCCGCAAGTACATCAAGTGTTTGTAGGTCAACTGGATCAGGAGTATATCCCAAGGTCATATGAAGAGGAAATGGAACTTGAAGAGTGGAGAGACTCTGTTGGGAATGAAACCAATGCTATGATAGTCAATGATACTTGGTATGAGGCTGAGCTTCCAAAAGGCAAGAAGGCAGTAACAAGCAAGTGGATTTTCACAATTAAGTATTTGGGAAATGGAAAGGTGAAGAGGCGCAAGACAAGATTGGTTGCAAGAGGATTTATACAGACATATGGAGAGGATTTTATATTGACACCTTTGCACCAGTAGAAAAGCTTCACACCATTAGGATCATTTTCTCGCTTTCCACTAACATGGAATGAAATTTGTGGCAAATGGATGTGAAGAATGCTTTCTTGCAAGGAGAGTTAGAAGATGAGGTCTTTATGCATCCTCTTCCTGGTCTAGCGCATCTGGTGAAACCAGAGAATGTGTTTAGGCTGAAGAAAGCGATTTATGGCTTGAAGCAATCACCAAGGGCTTGGTATCACAAGCTAAGCACTACACTGAATGGAAGAGGGTTTAGGAAGTTAGAAGCTGATCATACTCTCTTCACACTAACCAGTACACAAGGCATTGTTGTTATCTTGATATATGTGGATAATATTATCATCACAGGAAGCGACAAGGAAGGGATTCAGGCAACTAAGGCTTCCTTAAAATCAATGTTTGACATCAAGGATCTTGGAGAGCTCAAGTATTTCTTTGGAATTGAAGTTTGTAGATCCAAGGAAGGACTATTTCTGTCTCAAAGAAAGTATGCAATGGATCTATTGAGTGAGGCAGGAAATCTTGGGGGAAGAACAACTAAGACTCCTCTTGAAGATGGGTACAAAGTGCTGCGAGAGGGGGAGTTTGAGGACACTCCATTTGATGATTTCAAGAAGTATAGAAGAATGGTTGGGAAACTCATCTATCTGACCATCACAAGGCCAAATATTTGTTTTGCTGTGAACCAAGTCAGTCAGCATATGCAAGCTCCTAAGGTACACAATTGGAACATGGTTGATAGGATCATGAGGTACTTGAGAGAAGCTCCTGGTCAAGGTGTTTGGATGGGTTTCAATGGAAGCTCTGAGATTTTTGGGTATTGTGATTCTGATTGGGCTGGAGACAGAGTAGATAGGAGATAAACAACAGGTTACTGCACCTTCATTGGAGGAAACTTGGTCAGTTGGAAGAGCAAAAAGCAAAAGGTTGTGTCTTGTTCAAGTGCTGAGACAAAGTATCGATCTATGAGGAAGTTTACTAGTGAACTTATATGGATCAAGGGACTGCTGCGGGACTTGGGCATAAAAACAACTTCTCCTATCACCATGCATTGTGATAATCAGACGGCCATACACATAGCATCCAACTCATTCTTTCATGAGAGGACCAAGCATATATAAGTGAATTGTCACAAGGTTAGACAAGCAGTGGAGCAGCAAGTCATCCTTCCATGCTATACCAGGAGTGAAGACCAGCTAGCTGACATCTTCACAAAGGTAGCAAGCACCAAAGTCTGTGAGTTCATCCATCCTAAGTTGAGACTCATAGACCTCACATCTCACTGAGCTTCCTATTTGAAGGCTTCTACTCTTTTTCCTTGGTGTGTTTTTGTCCCACTAAGTTTTGCACATTAAAGTTTTAATGAGGGAAGTTCTTCATGGTTCCAAGCTTGACCAGAACCTAAGGTCAAGCTTGAGGGGGAGTGTTGAGATGAAGAAGTAATAAGCTAGAGTTGGTTGACAAGAAGAAGACATCAGACCAGAGTTAAAGAGACAAGGAGAAATGATCATCTTGATAGGTTAAGGGTTTGCTTATCCATACAGTTTGACCTAAGCTTGTCTTGGAAGGAAAGGAAGGGAAAGAAACTAAATAAATACCTTTCCTTGGTCGTCAGAAGCTCTAGGATAATTCAAACATGAGTTTGCAAGTGGATGGAGCTGTAGGATGAAGAAAATCAGAAGTCACATGTTCTGGTAAGCAAGAGAGAAGAAGAGGAGCTGTCCCTTTCACTCAAGCTTGTCCCGCCCTCTACTCTTTCTGAGCACCATTTGTTTATTCTTTCTTCTAGTCAACTTGTCTCCTGTTGTTTGCCTATTTAAACATTGTATCAGAGACAAATAAATCTAAGGAAGCATATTTCCTCTCTCTCTCTCTCTCTCTCTCTCTCTCTCTCTCTCTCTCTCTCTCTCTCTCTCTCTCTCTCTCTCTCTCTCTCTCTTCTCTCTCTCTCTCTCTCTCTCTCCTCTCTCTCTCTCTCTCTCTCTCTCTCTCTTCTCTCTCTCTCTCTCTCTCTCTCTCTCTTATTCTCCACGAATTTCACACACTGTCTCTCATGTTCTTCATTAATCAGACTTAAACAATCTCTATTTCTTCAATTCTCACACATATTCTCAAGGGGAAGATTACGTCCTTGTACTTGTTTTCTCTCGTTATGTGTTTTATCCACATGATTTTCCATGCCTAGATTTATGAGGCAATACGTAATACAAGATGAATAATCAAGGGAGAATGTTATAAAAATGATTACTCATCTTGCAAGGACAAGTGTCATCGTCCTCCGAAGTGGTCTTTGCTTCATTATATATATAGATGTTTAATTTATTATTTTATCCTTTTGTCTTTAGTCGTTAAGTAAATCGAATTTGATGGCTAATAAATGGTGCACTCTCTTCTTTACTTTGTACTAGAGAAAGAACGAATAATAATAAGAATAAAATTGTAACACCCCGATTCTTAGTATATGTGGAAAGACTTAAGATAATTGATTTGACTACTTTTGTCACTAAAGTGCACTTAGATTTTCCGTCACGCATCCGTTTAGAAATCCAGAGTTAAGCATGCTTGCACTTGAGTAGTGGAAGAATGGGTGACCTATCGAGAAGGGAATCGCGATATTGTGTGAGTGAGGGCAAAACACGGGGAAATATTATGTGGTAATTTTAAGGACAATAAACAAGACTTTCGAGCCTTAGAAAATTAACTTAGCACCCATCAAACAGAATGGGCCCACGGGCCGAGTGAGCGGGTGTGGGTGACACATTAGCCGTGGGAGGTTGGGGTGTTCCAAGTTGTATCAGAGCTGGTTAGCCATATCGGTCCTAACCCGAGAGGCGTCTTGAGACTTGTTGTGGTGCGTAACGAGGAAATTGCGCTCTGTGAGTGGGAGTGAATTGTAACATCCCGATTTCTGGTATATGTGACTTAAGATAATTTATTTGGCTACCTATGTCACTAAAGTGCACTTACCTTTTCCGTCACACATTTGTTTAGAACTCCAGAGGTAAGCGTGCTTGCGCTGGAGTAGTGGAAGGATTAGCAACTTATCAGGAAGTGATTCGCGGTACCGTGTGAGTGAGGCTAAAACACGGGAAAAGGTCATGTAGTGATTGCAGAGACAGTAAATAAAACTTTTGAGCCTTGAAAAATTAACGCACTGCCCGTCAGACGAGATGGGGCTCACAAGCCAAGTGAACAGGTGTGAGTAGCTCATTAGCCATGGGTAGTTGGGGTGTTAGAAAAATCAATCTATATCTCACTCTCCTAACTCCCACTCACAAAAGTCATCACCACTTTATCTTTTTCCTTTCTTACACACACATATATATATAATAAATAAACACATCTTTATATATATATATATATAACTTACCTAAGAACACACAACAACGACAATAATAAATGAATGTGGTCCTAGTGAAGATAACCTCCGTCCCTCCAGAAATCTCTCCTACATCTCTCTAAAAACCTCAGCATAAACTTAATGATCAGTGGCTCATTGTCGTCGGTTACCAAAAAAGTCTTTTGTTTTTGGGTCTCATTGCACATAGATCTTACTAGCTTTCTCTCTTTCTCTTGTGAATACTCATAGACTGAAAATTTTAGGATCTATATGTGGATCTTTCTAAATTTGATTTTTGTTTGATATCTCCAACTTGTTCGGTAAATCCTCTTAATATTTTGATTTTCTTATCCGCCTAGTTTTTTTCTGCTTTATACTCACCTTTTGCATTCGTTTTCTATTTCGTTATGTTTTACAAATTATTAAAATGCCGTAAACTTGATTGGATGTATGTTTCTTTTTGGTTATGCTTGCACACTTCTTTCTTTATTAAGTAATTCTTTAATCTCGTTACATAAACAGAATTGAACTAAGTTTCTCATTAACAGATAGATCCGTCAAGAGATTCAGACTGTTGAAGTCAAACAAGAAGATTCAGACTCGCTGGCTGCATTATGACGGTACTTTGAAGAGTGATTTGCCTCAAATTTTTTGTGGTTATATAATCGCCGAAGATAAGTCAGAATACAATCAACGATACTAGAGGCCGTGAAAAGGCGGTTCAGCGTTCATTCATTCTAGACACAAACTCGGATCGGGGGTTCGTTGGGGATCTCTGACGGCTTGGCTTCATCTCAACCAGCGCGAGAATACTGCAAGGCGACAACGTTAAGATGGCTCTTTGATGGTATCATAATAATAGAGAACAATATAAATAGAAACAAGAAAGAACAAGATGAAGATTCCGATTTGAGAAGAAGAAAGAGAAAGAGGCGGCTAGGTCATCAAAGGAGTAGAGTTTCACTACATTTTCTCTCTTTTGAGAAAATATAAGGAGTTGTCTTCTTTTTACAGGAGAAGAGATTAGAAAGTTTTAAGGCTTACTATGCGGACCAAAATTAAAAGAATGGAGAAGAAGATATTTGGTCAAAACTAATAAGAAAAATAACGAACCCCACATACTGGCGAGTTAAGATGTGGCACTAAAAGAAAAGACATATACATTCTTTGAAAACTCATGCGTTTCTTATGAACAAAACTTAGGTTCACCCCCTAGGGTGAACCTTTAAAGTCACCTCACCTCTAATAACCAATTAAAGTGACACATAGATTAATGAATAAAAATTATTAGATATGTTTCAGAAAATTAAAATAGCTTAAAAAGTCAATATTAAAAAAATAATTAAAATCAAACACACATCCTAAATCCAAACTCTAAATCTTAAACTCAAACCCAAACCCGAACCCTAGACACTAATCTAAACCCTATACCCTAAACCCAAAACCTAAATCATAAACTCAAACTTTAGACTCTTAACCTAAACCTTAAATCCTAAAACTTTTAACTCAAACTCTAAACCCTAAATCCTAAACCTTAAATCAAAACTCCAAATCCTAAACCCTAAACCCAAACCCTAAATCTTAAACTCAAATCCTAGACCCTAAACACTAACCCAAACCCAAACCCTAAACACTAATCCAAACCCAATACCCTAAACCTAAAACCTAAACCCTAAACTCAAGCTTAAACCCTGAACCCAAAACCTAAATCCTAAACCCTGAATCCAAGTTTGGGCTCATGGTTTAGAATTTAGGGTTTCAATTCAGAGTCTAAGGTTTGAGTTTAGGATTTAGGATTTAAGATTAGGGTTTGGGTTAGAGTTTAAGGTTTGAATTTAGGATCTAGGTTTTGGATTTAAAATTTAGGATTTGGGTTTTGGGTTTAGGGTCGACGGTTGGATTTAAGTCTAGGGTTTGATTTTGATTTTCTAAAAAAATATTTTTTGGGTTCAGGGCTTAGGATTTAGAGTTTGGGTTCAGGGTCTAAGGTTTGGGTTTAGGATTTAGGATTTGGGTTAGGGTTTAGGATTTAGGGTTTGGATTTAGGTTATAGGGTTTGAATTTAAAATTTAGGATTTGGGTTTAGGGTTTAGGATTTGGGTTTAGGGTCTACGGTTTGGATTTAAGTCTAGGGTTTGATTTTGATTTTCAAAAAAAAATATTTATTTTAAGCTATTTTGATTTTCTAAAAAATATTTAATAATTTTTATTCATTAATCTACGTGGCACTTTGATTGGTAATTAGAAATGAGGTGAATTTAAAGGTTCACCCTAGGGGGTGAACCTAAGTTTTGTTCGTTTCTTATAGCAAAGACATATATACCATATGGTCCCAGCCATCCAGGTCAAAGACTCGCGTACAAACAACACAATCTCATCAGCCTATAACAAGCCATTTTTAAGGAATTAACCCATGTACTGTATGAAGTTTTTCTTCTTAGAGATAAATTATCAAACAACTTGACCGCTAAGTGTTAACAACAAATTTTACAATGTCATACAAAGTGATAGAGACAGGTTAATCAAGATTTTAACTGAAAATTAAGAAACGGTTTTAGAGGTGATCTCATTCGTTTGATGGATTCCTTAACCTCAATCGGCTTCTCAGCCCTCTTCCAAACCCTTTTACTAGGGTATTTCAACGTCGTTTCAGACTATTTAAAGCCCTTTCGAGTTGTGGTTTGAAGGATTCAAGTGAAGATTTCTGTGGATCTCTTTAATTCAAGCAAGTATCTCCTTGTAAAACTTCCATCCCATGTTTTATTGTATTACTGTTATGGTTTTTTATCTTACCTTCGAGCACACCTCCGGTTGTAATCGTTGTAGGCCTTAGACTTGAATTAATGAATTTCATGCACAAAAAAGTAAGCAAGGAAGACGTGTCATTTATAAAGCCTTTTTTTTTTGTATATAAGGATTTTCAACAGAACATTCAAATCTATATTTAGTACCAGATAACATACACAGATTGAGAGATGAAATCAATATTTTACTGCCATACTTGACATTGAGGTTTTGGGCCGTATTATAAGTTAAGCGGGTCTGTTCTTACTCATGCCCAGGGAGATGATAGCACATGGCAGACAATCGGAAGATCCTATCGCGCTCGACAGAGGATTAGGGTTATTTCTAAGATTTGTAGGCTTAGTTCACGATCAATTCGTTTTCTTTCGTCTTATTTCTTGTCTCTCTGTTTTTGCATTGATAGGAAGTTTTTTCTCTGTCTCAGTGCATGTAAATCAATTTTGTCAACGGTTCTTAGCAAAGGGTAGTTATTATTCTAATAAAAAATGGGTTCATATTACGTTTGTATTGTGTGGGTAGGATAGGCAAAATCAGAATGAATGCTGGATTTGAGTTTGTTGTATTCAGATTCAAGGAAGATTTTTCCTACTCCTCCCCCACCATACCTACACTCTAATCCTGAATCCATCTCTAATGAGTAATTTGCATAAAGTCTGAGTTAGTATGTCCACTTTTTTAGACGATCTCTGTCTCAAGTGACATCTCTATATACTGGAGTTCAAATCTGGTTTGAAAGGCTACTGCTTGTAACTTGTATTTTATTTGAAAATACTTGTTTGATTTCACCTATCTGATTTGTTGAAATTCTTAACTCACCAACCATGCAATTCAATCCTTACCTCAGTTCTAGGGTTCTTCCATTTTGCAGCTATCAATGATAACGCTTTTGGGGTTTTTGTAATCCTTGAAGATATTGTGTCCAATATGTCAAAAGTAAAATAATAGGAAAGAACATGGACTGGTTTTCATTAGGGAATATGTAATTGTGTGTTTTTTTTAATTATATGATGCATAAACCAAATAGTTGTATCTTTGGACTCATACACTCAAGCAAAATCATTTTTATCATTGGTGACAACATAAAATTATTCAAAAATCATTTTCATATATCTTCTTCCTTTCTAATATTGCTTAGCATATATATATATATATATATATAAATATATATATTTTGAGTCTCTCTAGTCTGTGCAGCGGTGGGAGCTTGTTTCTTTGTCTCAATGTCATGTGATCAAGTGTTTAGTCAATTCTCTCAATGGTTTCGCGTCAAGGGGAGTTATATTTACAACGTCCCAGAGAATCTATTGTCTCTAGAAATTCATGGGAATGCTCAAGGAGACGAAAGATAATGTTTACAAAAAGGTAAATAGAGAAATTTTTGCTGAGCATCGTCAAAAGTTTGCTCAATTCAAGGCATGGCTTGGGCGTATCCTTTCCATGGAAAACCAATATAACGACCTTCTTAATATTAATAAGCTCGATTTTGGAAGGTTATGTTTATGTCGATATTTCTCTAAAATGTAAAACTCAGCTACCATTATGGATAAAATTTATCCTAATGTTGAGGTAGATTGAGTCTTTTTTTCAGGGATAATTTGATGCGTTGACTGAGGCAATAGCTGAGGTTGAAGTTGCCTATCCAAACTACAATTTTTGGTCAGGAAACAATGCTCAAGAAGGTATGAAACTGTCTAATGGAAGATAAGGTTTGGAATGTTGGTTTATATGGTATGGCTGGAGTAGGCAAAACCTCTCTTCTCACGCAGATCACCAATACATATTCTGAAATAGTGGGAAGAGAAAATGAAAAAAATAAAGCTATTGAGATCCACAACATTCTGAAGAGTAAGATGTTTGTGTTGTTCTTGGATAATATATGTAGTTAACCAAATTGGAGTCTGGTATCCAAACAAGGAAAATGATGTAAAGTTGTTATAAATTAGCAAACCATTGGAACTAACGGCAAAACCAGGGCGTTCAAAAGCACAACACATGAGTGATAGAAGGCTATGTTGGAACCATTTTTCTTGACAAAATACAAGGCTGACAATTTTGAGTTTTCCGGCCAAGCCGGTGGTTGCTTTCACCAGATTAATAGCTCGTTGTAAAGCTTTCAATGAGTAATATAATCTAGTATATTCATATGCGAAAACATATTAGAATTGAAGGAGAAATAATGCAAAGAAGTTGGCAACATAGTGTAAGTGAAAAACATAATATATTTCTAAGTAATAAATATTGCAAAGTCCCAGATCGATATAAATATGACCCTTGTTATCATAGCCTAAATGGCTTGGGAGAAGGGATGGCTCCTCATGCAATTTGTTGCTGTCCGGCTTGGGAGATGTTTTTTTTGGGACTAAGTTATGCTAGCCTTGTTCTCTAAAGCATAGCAGTGTCTCTGTATGTGTCTATGTTTCCCATAGATTTATCATCCTTGTTTGACTTTCCAATTTTTTTTGTTCGACAAGTACCTTTTTACTTGAACATGTCTAATGTGATTCAACCTCTCTTGATTTAATATCAGAGCCCGGTTAAGCACGAAAAAATTAGTGAGACCTGTTTGAAATGATCCACTGCTTGTAGAGTTTAACACACAATTGATTTTGTACCCAAACCCAATTTTGTTTTGCAGACTGTCCCATGGCAAAGAGAGTATCTAAACCCCTTGTTGTTTTATTCAACATGTTGATCTTCTAATTGTTGCTATTCGAATTATGTTCAAGACTTCCACTTTTCTCTTTTTCTCCTGACAATCAATATATCTTTGTTTCCGCTCATGTGTATTTCATGTTCATGTGTAACTCAATATCCGAGCTTGAACAAGTTGACTTTCTAAGGTTTAATGTCACAGGTTTTTCCTTCTCTAGTATATTAATATGAGCTTGTAACATTACCTTGTTCTTGAGAAGTCCACATTCTCATTGCTTAGTTTAACCCAACTATCATGGAGCTTACGATATTCGACCTTTAGATCTAATGCAACTTCATCATCAGAATCCTACTAAAGTTCTTCATCACTTTCTTTTTAACAAAAGATACAAGATTAAACTTTTCATCACTTCTCTTCTGAACATATGGACGTTTAACCTTAGATAGCCCCTTGCACATATCATGGCAATGAAAATCATGTGTTTGACTACCTAAACTATTGCTAGATCTTGAAAAAGAAGGACTCCATCACTAACACAACATTCATATGATTTAGAGTTTCTATTGTGGACTTTCTCAGATTGCTTTGATGCCTTCTTGAAGTCTTGTATCAGAAATATCAACGCATCCGTCCATTTGTTGATTTAGTCTTTCATGAAATGTTTGGAATTTGTCATTTTCTTTCTCAGTTGTGATGGCTTTTTTTCTTATTTTGGATTTACATGTAGTTGCTTCCATCTCTTCAGCTTTAAGAATCTCGACCATTTGTAAAAACTTCATCTCATATGTATTCATCCCAACCTTAAATAGTTCCTTATAGTATGCATACTTCTCTGAAAGAGACATCATATCAGCTTCTTGACCAGTTTCTTGAACTTAAAGGTTTCACCAAGGATAATTATTTCATTCGAAATAGAACTTAAATTTGAGCTAAAACTTGTGATTGATTCCTCTTCAGCCTTTCTCAGGTATTCAAATTGAGATACCAAGTAGGCTAATCTCATTCTTTTAACAGTGAGTCTTCTCTCATAGTATTCCACAAGCGTGTCCTACGTATCTTTGGCTGAACATCATCCATGCACACGCTTAAACTGATCACCACTAATAGAATCGAAGATTTCTAATAGTGTCTTTGCCTTGATTGTTAATCCAGTCTTTTATGCCTTTGTGCATTTATTTTATATTTAGGTATATCATTACCCTCTTCAGAATAGATTGTTGGATCTGTCCATCTTGTTTCTGTTACATTCCATACGTTTTCCTCAATCATTTTGATCTGTTGTCTCATGCGTACCTTCCAGTGTCAAAAATTCTTATCCTCCAACTTGAATGATTTATGAACTGCCACAAACTCTGATGTTTACATGCACATCGCATGACCTCAACCTGTTATATATCTCTAAATACAAATATGTAACACCCGCAGACCGTCCTAGACATATGGTCGACACACCGGCCAACAATCAAACAAGAACATGACCGATAGACCAACCAACACCCAGGGTTAGAGATGAGCCAACCGGTCAGCAAACAATCAAACAAGACATGACTAACAGTCCAACCCAACACTATGGTCCGGAAGCGCTACGTGACGGGCTAGGGACAATCCAGTCAGAGTCATAGAACTTTCTCCGTGACCTAAACCAGTTCATCCACTAACTCGTCCCGCTAAATCAAGGCTTAAGGCTTTGAAACCCGTACCAAGAGTTAACGGTTCCATTAGATCAAGGCTTAAGGCTTTTCAACCCGTACCAAGACCTAACGTTGTGTTAGACTGGACTAGTCAAATATCAGAGTACTCATGATGCGCATATAAAACAAATACTTTATTGATTCAAAGAAATATTCATACATTAAATAATTCAAGACTGGGTCCGGCCTAATGCCAAATCGAGTCAACTCAACACAAATCAAAATACCGTTTACAAAACGCATGAAAATTTACACCGGTGGTCCTAACGTCCAACACCAAGCTATCCGATCATCCTTACTAAAGCGACCTGCAAAAAAGACAACAGAGTTGGATGAGTAACCTAATGTTACTCAGTGAGCTGGTGGCCTCTACCCGCAACCTATAAACTAACCCAAACAACCCAAAATAACAATCAATCTAGCCCTAGCATGCAAACAAAGCTAAGGATACACAATCAGTCCCTAGTTAACCATATATATATGCCTGAGTTCAATACTCATGTAGTGTTAGACACTTAGACTATACAAGTATCGTTAACCGGTCGACCAACAATCAGACAAGAACATGATCGGCCAATCAATGATACTGCATAGCTTTCAATATCCACCACCCTTCATAAGGAATCACTCAAAAAAATAACAGCCAACTTCGGGCCTATACTAACCAAAGAGACACCAAGCCTAATCCGGTACCTAACCCGGAATTAAAACTCAATGTTAGAAACCTGAAAGACAATCAATCACCAACCAAAAGCAAACAAAATAATAATACTCTAACTAAATACAAGTCGATCTAACCAGTAGCACCGGATATCGGTGCTACACTTACCCTAGGGTTCCATAACCCTTTACGAAACACAACACTCTAACTCGACACTCTAACCTGGTCCCTGGTGACTTCGTGTTCTTCATCTACATCGGAAATATCCTATCTCCATACCACAAAGGCTAGAAGAAGGAACTTTCAACTGACCGAGGCCCACAGTCATTCGGGTCACCACGCGATAGCCCACAATCATTTGGGTCACTGCCAGACATTACATCGTCGTGTAACATTCAGCCCTCAGCCATTACCCCGTCTCTCTGAGTCTTCCCAATTCAGCGAATAAGGGGTTTCCTTGAACCCGCTAGGTACGAGGTCGAGGAAACACCAATCACCCCTAAACATGCCTAGCATGGGCGGGTTACGCACATGCTATCGGCAACATACACTCAACACAACCTTAATCCAGAACCTAACCTAAGACTAAAGTTCCAGATCGTAACTAGACTCGACTCTACAACACTAACCAATAGTACTAGTAGTCCGGCCTATATGGCCTAATACTAACATATAATAAACTAAACAACAATATCATAACTAAATAAATCAACTAGTTAGTCACTCCCTTACCAAGAGCTGGCTAACCTCAATTAACAAGATTAATTAAACAAGCAAACATTTAACTATTCTAACATTCAATCAAATCAATCAAACCGTTACCAAGATAGTTTGACCTTATGCTACGAAACTATCTTTAAAGATAACGGGAACCTGCACTCAACCATATCAACACACAAGAATAGGAAATATGATGCCTCCTAGCCCTAGTCCTAGTAAGGTTATTAACTCAGTCTTAATTCCATTTCATCTCAGCTTAGCCCGTGCTAAACTGAGTCTGGTTCAATAAACAACCCTAAGGACTCTATTATGCAATAACATGAGCATTCTACTCTATATGTGACTCGATTTATCCTAAGTTTCAAGTGGAACTCAAGAATAACCAAAAACTATCCTAAATTCCAAGTGGAATTCAAACATAACCAACTCACAGTGTTTTATGCCGATAAGCAGCTGGTTGATCGGAGAGGACTTGGCCAAACCCAACTTGACGTCTTGAATGGAATGGACTGGAATGAGACTTGGAAAAAACCTCCCCTTGTACTGGTATTGACTGAACTCAACTCGAGCAGAACCTTCTCTAGGCGCTGACTTAAAATCGGTAGAGAAACTAACCTCGAAAACTCTTTAAGACTCTCGAAAAAGCTCGGAAACTCTTGCTTTCTTTTTCTACTTTACTCTCACGTTTTTAACTGCATTTGGACAGGTATGGATGTGTTAAAAATGATCTGGGGTCGTGGGGGGGGGGGGTATTTATAAGAAGCATCAACCAATCAGATTCAGGTTGGTGGCAGCCCGTGTGTCACTTTGCATGGCTCCGGACGCATGGACGATGACACCTCGTGCTCCACATGGCTGGATGCATGACCAGGATGGCATGCAAGGTGACACCACATCCTCCAGATGTTTTATGCACGTCTTGGCTGCATGCAAGACAACACCACAACACCCACATGTCGATCAGCATGTTTCGGTTGCATGCGCGACGACACCTAGTGCTTATACATGTCATGCTGCATTTTCTGCTTCCATGGACGGTGACACCTCGTGCTTGTGTAGACAGAGAGATTGCCATGCAGTTGACACCACGTCTTCCACATGTCTGTAGGCATGGTATGGTTGCATGCAAGGAAACACCACAACGGCCACATGTTGATCAGGATGCTTCGGTTGCATGTGCGACGACACCTTAAGTTTCGAGATGTCAAGCCGCATGTCCTGCTTCCATGCACGGCGACACCTCGTGCTTGTGTAGATACTAAGCTTGTTAGATGGTTGACAGCACGTCCTGATCCCATGCACAGAACCACCTTGTGCTTCTCGGTCCGTTCATCTGATTTCGGTCCTTTGGGCATATTTTTGACACGCGATCAATCCCGAATATTTTTCCGCTGCCTTTCTGATGGGCTGAATATTTTTAATAAATCCCTAACTGAATTCTTACTTGATGTAAAATATTTCCCGAGCCTCTGGCTTCCCCGAAAAATTCCATAATACAAAAATTAGGGTTTTCGCCCAACTTCGGGTTTTCCCGTCGTTCTTCTATCCCGTCGTGCTTACTTCCCATCCTGCTTAATTCCCTTCCGTCTTCCGACTTATTTTTTTTCCAAAATAATATTTTACTGATACGAAGTTTTGCTGAAAACTTCGTGCTAACGAAACGTCGTGTTACTAAAACGTGGAGCTTCTAAAATGTCGTTCTTCCAAAAACATGATTCTTCCAAAACATCCTTTTGATTAATCTATCTCATTGTCTAACATGGTCGAGCAGCTTATTCGAATCATGGTTCACTCACTATAAATTCTTCGACCACCTCGTATTTCAAAATTTCCTGACCGATCCTTATTGCTCGCGACTCGACTACCAGGTTGATGCTCGACCACTCTTCCATTTTCTTCAAACCATGTTAAGTTTTATATGACCAAAACTCAAAATTCCTCATCATACTTTGATCTCTAAAATCTTGGCTCCAAATTCTAACTTTGTCGATCTCGACCATTTTACCCCTTTTGCGAGGGTTATACAATGACCTTCTCTCATACCAATTGTAGAAACGAAGAACAAATAAACTAGTCGAACAAAAATAAGCAATGCACAATTCTCTCAATATCGGTTTTCTTTTATTATAAATATTGTAACAATATTACACTATTACACTCTTTGTTTAATAAGATTGACTAGACTTCACACATGCAAACCAACGTTCACCAATTTATAATCTACACAACTCATCTTACAATCAAATTTCCTAACTTGTTAAACTTTTTTCAGCCTTACACACCTCTTTTTTTACTTTTCTCTCGTCAAAATGTATATCTTGAATCTTGTTATTATGTTCAGGAAACCATCTTTAATCATGATAAGTTTAAATTTCTTGATTATGTCTTACTTCTTCAAATCATAATTAGCAGCTCCAACCAATAAATTAATGTTAGATCACATATGTTTGTGTTCAATCTCAACCCTTATCATAACCGGTCGTTTGACTGGATCTAGCTCTAGTAGTCGACGAACTGATGCTATTGTTCCATACCCATGTGATGGTTCGATTTGTGTAACACTTACCGGAGGGGGCAGAGGGAGATTTGCCTTACTCAGGGCTAGAGAGTTATCCACAGCGGATGTCTGGGATCCATCGTTGGTGGAGGTGTTGTAACACCCCCGATCCGGATTAAATTAAAGCTAACGAGTTTGTCGTGCTCCAATCAAACAAGAACATGGAAGATGAACTAAAAAACTTTCACCAGATCAAAGATGCTACTATCCGTGCCCGAAAATTTGACCCGAGGTTCTCACGTTAAATTCCAAGGTCAAATTTTCAAGAACAGGTTTCCTAGCAGTTCCAAGTTAAGTCTTTGCAATCCGAGGTTGAAACCGTTAGTTGGTTCGCCCCGAACTAGGACTAATATCATATGGAAGCCAAGTATTTTTACTAACCTTTATTATTCGTATAATATTTAGGTTCAAACAACATCAAACATATATAAGGTGCACCACTTTCAAAAGAACTACATATTACAATATATACGCATTTGCAAAGGCAAAAACACTAAACTAGCAAGACTGCTCATTTGCAACCCAAGGTAACCCCTATGGTTACTTACAAAACAAAGAGTCTATGAGAAACCACTTTGCTTAGTGCGTCAGGGTTCACTAGAATTAAATCATCCCCCCAATATAAAGAAATCAAATGTTGGGGTCAAAAACAATAATCTTGAAATCAACGTCCTAGATTGGTACGACTATCCCCTAAGGAAACTCTTTCCAAACAACCATACCGAATAAGTTCCGGGATAACATAGAACCATACATATTGTCTATTCGCCCATGGGCAACTAGACGATCAACGTCTAGTCACCCATGGGCGACTAGACACAAAAACATTGTCTAGTCACCCATGGGAAACTAGACACAAAAAAACATTGTCTAGTCGCTCATGGGCGACTAGACCGCACCATCTTCATCATCCTCTTTGTCCTATCTTTGCTAAGGCATCTCTTGTTTCACCTCGACTGGAGTTTCCGTTAATGTTTTAAGAAAAAATTTGTAAAACTTGTTTTCTCGCCAATACTTCAAGACAATCGTGTAAAAAGACAACATTTAACTTAAACACCGACATTGTCTTGATAACATGAGTGATTTGTTATTTTGCGGAACCGAACTTCATATAAACGTATGAAGGATGATTTCTCCGAAAGAAATCGGAAAAGTCGCCAAAATTGTAAAACAGCCTTAAAGGGTCGAAAACATGATAAATGCCCACTTACGAGTTTATACAAGAATGAACCTGATTGCAATGACGGACTACCAAATTTCCGAAAAGGATAAATAGAAAAGAAGATAATTTTCAAGTCTCCGGAAAATCTTGGAAAAATCAAGAAGATAGAGAAGATTTCCGCGGACGATAAACTCGAAAGAAGACCGACCTTGGAGACCTATATAAAGGAGAGCCAAGACAAAGAGAAGTGGATCCAAAAAATTAGGTTTTGGTGAAAGTTATTGTTAGCTTTTGGAGAACTTAGGATCTAGGCGGCTAAACTAGCGAGTTTTGATACTTACAACGTTTTACTGTTTTGTTTCTTTTGTTCTCCACTGTTGACGAATTTCCGTTCATCTTGTTTTTGGCGAATCTCTGTAACTTTGCTTCCTCTTAATCAATAAAACGCCTCAGTTCAGTCTCTTTCGATATCTTGTTATTATCTCTTTTTCGTATTTGTGTGTTTACGCAGGGAATCTGGGGCCTTAAGTAAAGTTAGGGTTTCTTGACTTTTCTCCTTTCATTAAAATTGACAATGTGAATTTTGGTTCCCACAGTTTAGTGCTAGAAGGAAGGGGGGGGGGGGTCGGATCTCTAACACCATAATAACCGAACAATCAGTAAGCGGTATGTCTAACCAAACAGACAACACCACTATATCTTTCAAGGATAGAGCAACAGATGATCAGAACAACCCTCATAACGATCTCTTTGTCATCGAGTTGACTATCCAAGATATCTAAGTCGCAAGAGTATTGGTCGAGACCGGAAGCTCGGCCAATATTATCTTCAAAGATACCCTTGAAAGAATGAAAACTGAGCTCTTTGAAATCATAGAGAGTCCGAGCTCGATTGGGATTCTTGGGAGAAGCTATTATGGCTCTCAGCTCAGTTAACCTCGCGGTTAAAGCTAGTAGCATAACCCAAACCGTGAAACTTATATAAACTATCAAGGGCAGTCTAGAGTGTGTTTATCCAACCACTCTTGTGGTGATACAAGCCGTCTAAGACATTCATCAAGAGAGGTATTGTGACTTTCAGTTTTTTTCTTGGTTTGGTTTTGTCCCAATGGGTTTTCCAAACAAGGTTTTTAATGAGGCTTGGACACAACGTTTATACAAAAGCCTCTTGATGAATCTAAGCCCATTTTGTATTGTAATTTCGTGCAAGAATAAACAAGGAGCCTTTTCTTATTTTCAAGTTTGAACTTAGTCTTTGTTTTAATTGTTTTGTGTGTTTCCAAGAAGCTGTGCATGAACAGTCTTCTTCTCTATATATTGTGGACGAAATCTCAATAAAAATTATCAAACTCTTTTCTAAAAACTCAAGTATTCTTTGAATCCTGTTTGTTCATTGTTTGGCTTGTTTATGTTTTGATCTCGATTCTACATTTAAAAGCAGACCAAGTTAGTCTAGGATCCATTCCGCATTCTTAGAAGTATCAACTCAATCCACTATTTTTTTCATCTTCACCATTGTTGGAGAGCATTCAGGGACGTGATCCTCTCATCTAGGATCATATCAAGTGGTATCAAACCTGTAAAAAAAAAGACAAAAGTTGGGACCAGAACGCGCCACTGCAGTCAACGACGAGGTCGATAAACTCCTCAAATTCGGGTCCATAACGGAGGTCAGAGACCCTGATTGGCTTGCGAGCCCCGTAGGGGTCAAAAAGAAAAACGGAAAGTGGCGAGTTTGCGGTGATTTCACCGATCTCGACAAGGCATGTCCGAAAGATAGCTTCCCATTAACACACATCGATTGCTCGGTAGAGGAAACGGCATGGAACGAGCTCCTATCTTTCATGGACGCTTTCTCAAGGTACAACAAAATTATGATGAATCCCGATGACCGCGAGAACACTTCATTCATCACAGATCGCGACACCTACTGCTACAAGGTTATGCCTTTTGGTCTGAAGAACGCATGCGCGACTTGCCAACGACTCATAAACCGCATGTTCCTCAAGTAACTCGGGAAAACTATGAAAGTTTACATCAATGATGTGCTGGTAAAATCTCTCAAAGGATGTGATCACGTCGCTCACTTGCAGGAATGTTTTGAAAGACTAAACCTTCATAACATGAAACTAAACCCAGCCAAATGCAGATTCGCAGTGGCATTAGGGGAGTTCCTCGGATATCTAGTCACGTATCGTGGAAGCAAAGTTAACCCAAAAAAAATCAATGCATTGATCGAAATGGCCTCCCCAAGGACAAAGCGAGAAGTACAAAGGTTAACGGGGAGAGTAGCAGCGCGGAATCGCTTCATCTCGTGATCAACGGACAATTGCTTACCCTTCTACGACACCTTAAAGGGAAACAAAAAATATTGAGTGGTCCAAGGAATGCAAATTTTTTTTCCAAAAGTTAAAGCATTACCTGAACACTACCCCAGTTCTTGCAAAACCCGTCGAAGGGGAGCCTCTATTTCTATACATCAGAGTATCCATGACGGCTGTAAGCGGCGTTCTCATCAGAGAGGAACGCGTCGAGCAAAAACCAAATTTTACGTAAGTAAAACGTTTCTGGTTGCCGAGACAAGGTACCCTTTAATAGACAAGCTGACACTCTCCGTCGTGATGTGAGCACAAAAACTGAGACCGTACTTCCAGTCGCATGCGATCATAGTCCTCACATCATTCCCGCTATGAACGATTCTTCATGGCCCCAGGCAATCAGGGAGGCTAGCAAAGTGGTCAGTCGAACTAAGTGAATACGATAACGAGTATGGGGAAAAAACTTGTGCAAAGTTGCAAGTACTCGCCAATTTCTTGGTAGAACTCCCCACAAAGGGGTATCACGAACCAAGAACCAAATTCGACATGGACCATGCATGTCGATGGGTCTTCATCCAAACAAGTCTTGGGGATTGAAATTCGACTCACTTCGCCGTCTGGGGAAGTGTTGGAACAATCATTTAGACTAATTTTTCACGCTTCAAACAACAAAGCTGAGTACGAAGCTCTTGTCGCAGGTTTGAGGCTAGCTCACGGCCTTAAGATACGTAATATCCACGTGTATTGCGACTCCCAACTAGTAGCAAACAAATACAGCGGAGAATACGAAGCCAGAGACGAGAGGATGGATGCATACCTAAAACTCGTCCATAACCTAGCTCAGAACTTCGATCAATTAGCCCTCACTAGAATTCCCGCACAGAAAACATCCAGGTCGACGCCCTGGCTGCTTTAGCTTCAAGCTCAGGCCCAGGTCTCAGAAGAGTAATCCCCATGGAATTCATAGAGCATCCAAACATCGGGCCACTGGTTATCGTAAACCCAATCAACTCACAAGGCGATGACGGTGATGATGTCTAGCCCGAGGAAAAATCGGAAAAATCCGAGTACGATTATGATAAGCCGTGGATGGAAACAATTCTAGCGTACATCGCCAGTGGGACGCTCCCCGAAGAAAAGTGGGCGGACCGAAAAATCAAAACCTAGGCTGTGCGATACGTACTAGTAGACGGAGAACTCTACAAATGGAGGTTCTCCAGACCACTTATGACCTGCGTGGAAAGATAAAAAGAGCGGAAAATCATGGAAGAGGCCCACTCTGGATCCTGTAAAAACCACTCTGGCGGGAGATCCATCGCAATCAAAATAAAACGCCATGATTACTTTTGGCCAACAATGATCAAAGATTGCGAGAGCTTCGTGCGAAATGTGAAAAATGCCAAAGACACATACCAACAATCCATCAACTCGCAGAAGTACTCTCGTTAATATCAGTGTCATACCCGTTCATGCGGTGGTCGATGGACATTGTCGGCCTTATACATAAGTCCAAACAGAAACACCTCCTCCTGGTCATAGCAGATTTCTTGTCGAAATTGGTCGAAGCAGATTCATACGCGAGCATAAAGGAAGCCCAAGTCGAAAGCTTCGTATGGAAAAATATCATCTGTAGGTACGGAATCTCGTACAAAATCGTAACAGACAACAGATCTCAGGTCATCTCAACTTGATTCGAAGCGTTATGTGAGAAATGGAAGATATGACTAACCAAGTCGACTCCCAAATACCAGCAAGGTAACGGCCATGCCGAAACTGTTAACCAGACCGTCCTAGATGGTCTTAAGAAACCTTAGACGCATAAAAGGGTCGATAGGCCGAAGAGCTTGAAGGGGTCCTATTGTCCCATCGGACGACTCCAAGACGAGCAACAGGAGAAATCTCATTCTCCCTCGTCTAAGGATTAGAATGCATGATCCCGGTGGAAATCGAGTTCCCCGTAATACGCAGGAGCCTACTCGGAGAACGCAAAGACTTGAACAGTCTGATGCAATTTGACGATCTCAACCTCATCAACGAGCGCCGGGATGAGGCCCTTGTGAAAATTCAAAATTATCATACAACTCAAACGTGTGTAGCCACAGATTCAAGGAAGGGGACTTATTCCTATGCAAAGTTTTCCAGAATACCGCTGAATGAAACATGGGAAAACTAAGAGTAAACTGGGAAGGACCTTACAAAATCATAAAAGTAGTTCGACCAGGTGCACAAGAAATCGCCAACATGTAAGACGAGAAAATTTCGAGAACCTGGAATGCGATGCGCCTCAAGAAATATTATCACTAAATAATTACGAAACAACAAAATGAACTACGAGACGGCTTGATCCCCTAAAAGGGTACGTAGGCACTTCATCCCAAGACGAATTAGCTGTCCCCCTCCCTAAAAAAGGGGGGGGGAGTGGGTACGTGTACATATACTTGTATACTCCCATTTTTCTAAATATCCACTAGCTCAGACTCGATATTTTTAAAACAAAGTAAGTAATACCAAAAACGCAGATAGACTTCCAATAAGTCTCGCTAACCTCTTATACAAAGTAACACTTCGAACCTATTCAAACAACCAATAAACTCTTCAAGCCCGCAAACGTTCAATCAAGAACTGCAGCAAACCAAAGAAAAACCAAAATTCAGCATCGCGAGACGTTCCAAACGCTTGAAGAAACCGTTTTTTTGGCAAAATACCTTCCTCGATGAAACCTCCATCTCAGAATCCCAAACAGTCACGCGCACTAACACCTATTCTTCTCGAAGATTCGAAACGGTGACATCTACCATCATGTTTGTTGCTGATCACAACAAACGACTCCAACGTCCTAAAAAAACTCAGTCATCTCCTCCAATAGACAGAGATCTTCGACATCTGACACAAGGATAATAGCACGCCATAAAATAAATCCATAATTTTGGTCAGCACTTTGACATGCGGTGTTGTTTACTTTTCTAGCAGGGTATAAATATCCTAAACAATCAACTTTCAAATTAACCCTTAATTCTAACACACAAAATAATACTTTTGCCAAGAGAGATCAAGTGTAGTACTTAGGAATCGGATCCACAAAGAACAATGGCACACAATAGATTTCTTATTCCTAAAGTTAAGCTAGGTAATTATATATATATATATATATATATTGGTAACAAGTAATGTGTCTAAGGAAATGTTCTTTATTAGAGAGTGTAGATGCAATATGTAAATATACTAATAATGTAAATATGAAAATATGCTAATAATGTAAATATGGAAATATGCTAATAATGTAAATGTAGAAATATGCTAATAAACTAACTACATGTAAATGTAAATATGGTAGATTTAGTGTTTCAGGCAAGTGGCTTATAGAAGATAGAAGTTAAGGGTATTTAATCATGTAACTCAATATCTAATGTAAAAGACACTAGCTCTCGCTGCAAGTCTAATATATTGACTAAGTCCAATGTCTCAACTCTCGCTTATTGACACAGAATGACCATCGATCAATGGCAATAATCATGTGTCGATCGATGGTTTCTTGAGTCAAGCTTTATGACTTAATTCAATAACTTCACTAGATTAACTAAATAAACTCTCGTTTATTTCTAGCAACCTAGCTCAACAGAATAAATTCTGGTAGTAGACCATGCTCTTGCTTGCACCTAACTATCTTATTAGCAGGGTTCTAGTTAGCTACTCTAGAACACAAGCAATAACCACAATTCTATTAATAGATGTAATAATGACCTTAACAATTCTATTGTTTGGCTAATCCACCAGTACCATTAATAAACCCTAAATCTAGTTGATAACTACTCTGACATAATCAAAGTAAAAAAAATAATCTGAATATAATGCATTGATAAAACACTGGGTTCCAACACAAATCTCCCTAAGAATATTGTCAACTATATTGTATTGTATTCCCCCCCTTTGTTTTCTCATACATACAATATAAATATAAAAACCCTAAAATCTATGTCAAAACTCGTCCAGGGGTAAACTTGTATCTTGTCTCTAACTTAGGCTTGAAATCGGCTGTCTACGAATTGATCATTGATCGATGCCAAGTGGTCACCATCGATCGATCTTGGTCATATAACATTGGTCAACGTCAGCATAGTGCCGTCAATCGATGGTAGTCTTGTACTTCAACTCTCTCATAGATCAGCTATGGATTAATCTCCTCTAAATGCTTCAAAAGCTCCAAGTATCTCCATATATCTCGAAAACGTACCTGGACTTGTAAAGACCTTAAAACATAGACTAGGCACACAAAATAGACCCTAAATGGAGTCCATAACATCGCCTAAAACTGGTAATAAATAGGCTATATCAACTCCTCCAAACTTAACCTTTTGTTTGTCCTCAAGCAAACAAGCCTGCGAACGAGGTTTTGAAAGTGCAGGCTTTACCTTGGGAGTATCGATCAAAAGATATGTAGGCTCTTATCTCTGCAACTATCTGAACACACAAGTAGTCTACTCTGATTTCTTTTCTCTCTTTTTTCTCTGTCAATGTCTCCCTTCTTTTGAGGGTATCAATTTATTTATTTTATTGAGTGAGATATTTGGATAGACTTCCATGAATCAAGCCTTAATGGGTTTTGCCACCAGATCCTCTTCACTTCTTTTTGACCTTTTTCTCTTTCTAGGATCATATGAATCAAGTTTTAATGGTTGTAGCCACCAAATCATGATCGACTCCATCTTTTTTACCTGAAGGGGAGAGATAGGTGAATAAGAAGCACACAAACTTTACCTTCCAGACTTGCAAAAGGAATCCGATCCAGTGTATACCAAATCCCAATGCAAGCAAATAATGTCAGGATTCGTGTTGGAAATCAGCTTCGGTTCCTTCAAACTTTTTAAGCAAATGTGATATAGTGGCCGGATGATCCACTTTTGTATCTCTAGTAATCTCTGCCAATAACTTTCTAAGAATGGTGCTAAAGTGTGGTTAGTCAATAATTAATCTTGATCATAGTCTCCTTCTTGACTCAATAAAGGATTAAGTCTAAGATATGATCGGGACTTAGCAAAGAAACAAGGAAAAATAAGAAAAAGGAGCTGGAACGAGCTAAGGAAAGAGTGTAAACGAGTTGGAATAAGCCCGGGTGAGCCCGGGTGAGTTTGGGTGAGTTGGACGAAGCTGGAAAAAGCTTCGGGGAAGCTGGACCGAGCTCAGGCTGAGTTCAGTAAAGCTAAGTCAGCTCGATCAGCTAGTAAACTGCCGAGAAGCTCAACTCAGCTCGTTGGAGTGTTCGACGGTTGAGCCAGCTGGTTGGGTCGGGACGGTTATCAGACCAAAGGTTGGATCAGGTGAGGATCCAAACTGGTCCAGATGAGCTAAGGCACATGTGGCAAGCGTGTTTAGCGGTTTTGGGACGAAGGGGCGCGTATGGATAACTGCCCAGACGGTTTCCAAAAAGGCACCTTTTCGCCTAGGGCAGTTTTCTAGACGGTTATTGGCCGAGTCTTCTTTATATTTCGGGCGTTGGGATCAGTTTTCGACACAAAATTTCCTAAGGAAACTCACGAAACGATCAGAACCAAAAATGCAACCGAAAGAGAAGAATTAAGGCGATTTGGAAATAAGACTTGTTCGAAATCAAGCCACGAAGGCAATCCAACTGCATCGTCTTGAAGAACGATCCAAAATGAGTCCAAAGGAAAAGGAATTGCGTACTGGGATCAGGACTCCAAAACGCACTTCCAAGGAAATGATAGTGATCATGGGAAGGAATTGGCTTAGCCGTGAAGACTCGAGGCTCTGGGAAGGATGGGTGGTTGGATAGACTGATTTAGGATTGAAGATTGTAATAGCCTATAGTGCAAACTTAACAATGGTATTGAATCCTTTGTATTATAAATAAAACAATCAGTTTATCATAGCTTTGACTCTAATAACTCACATATAGACTCTAAAAATTCAAATCACATAATAATGAAACTTGACTTAAGAATATCAGGCCTTAAAATTGAACTGGTCTGCCTGAATTAACTACGGTCGACCATAGGAACATCACTGGATCAAGTATCCGGGGTAGGGCGCTTTAAGTTGGTATTAGAGCATGCTTGATTCTAGGATAGTTGGGTTATGGGGGAAAAACTACTCATCCGGCTCGGGTCTCACGGTATGGTTTTGTTAGCCGAGGATGTGTATATATATGTTGCGGTGATTCGCTAACATGTTTTATGCTCAGGCTGGAAAAAGCAAAACCGGGAAGGGAAGGAAATCCATGGGAATGGCTGCAACCAGTCAAGCGGTGGATGGGGGCGTGAACCCCATGAATGCAAGTCCAATCGGGCCTTAGATTGGGCAAACCGAGGGAGGAACACCGCTGGCTCAGATTATCCATGGATCCACAAAACCTTGGCCTGAATCAGCATGATGAGGAAATCGTGGAATCCTCTAACGCGTTACATAACTCGGCTCCACCGGGTGGGGCGGTTGATGAAACTGCGGGAATTAGGGAACATGATGAGGAACCATCCATGCGGGATGTGTTAACTGCATTAAAAATGATGACTACTCAGATGACTGCACTGATCCAAGCGGTTAAACCCTTGGTAAACTCGTTTGTGGGTCAGGTAACTCAAATCCCCATGGCAATACCCATAGTCCATGGACCGGTTAGAGATGCGGCTGAGGTAGTTGAGATCGATCCACCAGAAAGGGCTGTGAAAAAAGTGGATTATCTAAGTGTTCTGGAACACATAGCTCGCATGGGAACTAATAATTTTAAGGGTAGCACTGATCCGACTGAGGCAGATGAGTGGAGGAGTCGTCTGATCCGAAACTTTGAATCAACTCTCTGCTCGGATGACTACAAGAAGGACATTGCAGTCCACTTCCTGGAAGGGGATGCGCATAACTGGTGGTTGGCTCTCGACAAACGCACAGGAGGGCGTATTGCGCAGATTGAGGACTTTGAGTGTGAGTTCAACCGCAAGTATTTCCCAGCCAAAGCATGGGATAGGCTTGAGGCTAAATTTCTGGACCTAACCCAAGGTCGCAGAAATGTCCGGGAGTATGAACAAGAGTTCAACCGACTTAGACGGTATGTGGGGGAAAGAACTAGACGAGGAAGCAGTACAGGTGCGTAGGTTCTTCCGAGGCTTAAGTGTTGAACTCCGCACCCACTGCTCTGTTCGTACCTTCAGTACCGTCACGGAGTTGGTTGAGAGGGTGGATTTGCAGGGAGCTACTCTGGTAGAGGAGAACCGTGTTAGGTCTCACTCCCACCTATCTTCGGTTAACAAGATAAATGACCAGAAGAGGAAAAGGGATCAGGTCGATGAAGGTCATAGAACTTTGGGAAATCGATCTGAATGCCCCAAGTGCGGTAGGAGGCACGAGGGTGAATGCTGGAGGGTGATGGGTGCTTGCACAAGATGTGGCAGCAAGGACCATGCGACCCAAAACTGTCAAAAAATGGACCAAGGGAAAGGAAAAGTGACTAGTGATGATGCTAAGTCCTGCTACCATTGCGGAATGACTGGGCATTTCAAGAGAGAATCCCTAAGTTGCAAGTGGAGCAGAAGAGGACCGCATGGATGTGGACAGGTTGGCCCAGGGAAAAGGGCAGACTGTGACACCACGGGTATATGAGCTTTCGAAGGAGTCTGGCAAGACTAGCACCTTCCAAGCGATCAATGGTACGTCACTAAGCCCTGACCTATTCTATATTTTTTTGCATTGCATTGTATGGAACATAGAATGGGTAGATACTTAGCCTACATAATGATTGTAGGGACCTTAAGTATTGGTGGTGTGGATACACACGCACTTTTTTATTCAGGGGCAACACATAGCTTTGTAAGCCCATATATGATCAAAAAGGGGATGTTCCAGAAGGAACTTGCTGGGTGTTTTAGCATAGTGAATGTGGTCGGGGGGGGCAGGTCATGCATTCACTAGGGCTGGTTAAAAACATTCCGGTTTGATCCAAGGGAAGAGTATGCCTGTGGATTTGGTAATTTTCCGCCTTAAGAATCATGAAGTGATCTTAGGCATGAACTGGTTGGGAAAATATCGGGCCACTCTGGACTGCCACCGAGGATGAGTTCGATTTGAGAAAGGGGCTGGACCGATTGTGTTCCAAGGGATAAGGCCAACTTCAGCCAGTTTAGTGGTCTCGGCAATCCAAGCAGAACGAATAATCAAGAAGGGTTCTGAGGCTTACTTGGCTACAATCACCACGAACGAAGTTGGAAAAGGTGTAGACCTTGGAGAGATTCCGGTGGTTAATGAGTTCAAGGATGTGTTCCAAGCCTTGTCAGGATTACCACCTGATAGATTGGATCCATTCACGATTGAACTCGAGCCAGGAACTGCTCCATTGTCTAAGGCACCATATCGAATGGATCCAGCTGAAATTGCTAAGCTAAAGAAGCAACTTGAAGAATTGACAGAAAAGGGATCTATACGGCCGAGTTGCTCGCCATGGGGTGCACCGGTCTTGTTTGTTAATAAAAAGGATGGAAGTTTTCGTCTATGCATCAACTATCGGGGCTAAATCGGGTTACTGTGAAGAACAAGTACCCATTACCCCGGATAGATGAATTGCTGAATCAACTGAGAGGGGCGACTTGGTTTTCAAAGATCGACTTGGCCTTGGGTTATCATCAAATCCCGATTGAGCCAAGTGATATACGGAAAACAACATTCAGAACGAGGTATGGACACTACGAGTTCGTGGTCATGCCATTAGACTGACCAACGCCCCAGCTGCCTTCATGAAAATGATGAATGGCATATTCCAAGAATTCTTGGACGAGTTTGTGATCATTTTCATAGATGATATACTCGTTTACTCCAAGGATCAGGAATCGCATCAAGGGCATCTTCGGGCCGTGCTGGGACAGTTAAGGGAATAAAAACTCTTTGCAAAACTGAGCAAGTGCAGCTTTTGGCAAAGGAGTATTGGATTTATAGGACACATTGGATCTAGTGAGGGAGTCTCGGTTGACCCAGAGAAGATCAAATCCATTAAGGATTGGCCAACACCAAAGAATGCCACTGAGGTAACGAGTTTCCTCGGATTTGCTGGGTATTATCGGAAGTTTGTAAAAGGGTTTACAAGTTTAGACCAACCCATGACTCGACTGAACGGATAGGATGTAAAATTCACATGGTCGGAAGAGTGTGAAAAGTATTTCTTAGCATTGAAGAATATGCTAACGAGTGCACTAGTTCTAGCCTTGCCTGAAACGGATGAACCATATGTTGTCTATACAGACGCATCGATATCCGGGCTTGGCTGTGTCCTGATGCACAAAGGCAAGGTGATCGCCTATGCATCAAGACAATTGAGGAAGCATGAAGTGAACTATCCGACCCACGACCTTGAAATGGGTGCGGTTGTGTTTGCTTTGAAGATATGGAGATTATATCTATATGGGGCCAAGGTGAAAATCTTCACGGATCATAAGAGCCTCAAATACATCTTCACTCAAACTGAGTTGAACCTAAGGCAAAGGCGGTGGATGGAATTTGTAGCTGATTATGATATGGATATCGCTTACCATCCGGGCATGACAAACTTGGTTGCGGATGCACTAAGCAGGAGAAAGGCTGATGTTTCAGCAGAAAGGGAGTCTGAAGAGCTTGAGGAAATGTCCCGACCTTGCATCTCAATGCATTGTCTAAGGATCAAGAACCATTGGGCCCGAGTGCAGTGGATCAAGCGGATCTACTCACAAGGATCCGAAATGCCTAGGTCAAATATGAGAACTTAAAAAAAGTTGCTCAAAATGATAAGACTGAGAACCAGACATCTGAAAATGGTACAATCCTTGTCAAAGGTCGGGCCAGTGTGCCGGATGATAGAGAATTAAAGGACGAGATATTGAAATAAGCCCACTCGTCAAAATTTTCTATCCATCCCGGTCAGACAAAGATGTACCGCAACATAAAGAGGTACTATCATTGGATTGGAATGAAACGAGATGTGGCCAAGTGGGTGGAGAAATGCCCAACTTGTCAACTTGTCAAAGCCGAGAACCAATTTCCAAGTGGGTGTTGCAGAACCTACCCAATCTAGAATATAAGTGGGATCATATCACAATGGACTTTGTGACTGGTCTCCTAGCAATAAAGAATAAAAAGGATGCGGTCTGGGTGGTTGTGGACCGACTGACCAAGTCTGGTCACTTCATCGCCATGAGAAAAACAGATGGAGTGGGGGAGATAGTGCGGAAGTACATGGACGAAATAGTCCGGTTACATGGAGTGCCGGCCAGTATTGTCTCAGATAGGGACTCTCGATTCACTTCCCATTTCTTGAAAGCCTTCCAGAAAGCTTTGGGAACACGAGTGAACATGAGTACGGCCTATCATCCCCAAACGGATGGACAATCTGAAAGGACAATCCGTACATTAGAAGATATGTTACGGGCTTGTGCCTTAGACTGGGGTGATTCGTGGGAACGGCATCTGCCCTTGGTTGAGTTTGCCTACAACAATAGCTTCCATAGAAGCATTGGCATGTTGCCATATGAAGCATTGTATGGACGGCCATGTCGAACGCCCTTATGCTGGACTCAAGTGGGGGAGTGCAGCATAATTGGACCAGACATAGTGTAAGAAACAACTGAGAAGATCAAAATTTTGAAAGATAAGATGAAGGAAGCCCAGGATAGATAGAAAAGCTATGCGGACAAGAATCGGAAGAACCATGAGTTCGCAGTTGATGATCTGGTCTATCTAAAGATGGTGACTTTCAAGGGTAGAGCAAGAGTTTCAAGAAGAGGGAAGCTTGATCCAAGGTACTTGGGTCCATTTAGGATCATTGAAAGAGTTGGACCGGTTGCGTATAAGTTGAACTTACCAACCGAAATGGAAGCATTTCACAATGTGTTCCATGTATCTCAACTCCGCAAATGTCTAACGGATCAAGATGTTATAGTGCCTGAACTGCCTTCAGAGTTAGGCACAAACCTAACTTTAGAGTCAAGGCCAGTTCGAATTGTTGATAGGATGAAAAAAGCAACAAGGAAGAAGGTGACCCAAATGGTTAAGGTCGTTTGGGATTACAATGGCAAGGAAGAATCAACTTGGGAAACCGAAGCTCAAATGAGGGCCGAATACCCTTAATGGTTCGAACAGTTTGAGGGGGAAGGATCACTTGGTTTGGATTCGGGGACGAATCCCTATCAAGTGGGGGATACTTGTAGCATCCCCATTCCTAGATTTGATCGTTGGGATGGACCATGGGACGAGGGAACGAACAAGCCGGTCGTAAGACACAAAGGCAAGCGTTCCATGGTCTGATTAAAGGGTTAAGTCTACGATATGATCGAGACTTAGCCAAGAAAACAAGGAAAAATAATAAAAAGGAGCTGGAACGAGCTAAGGAAAGAGTGTAAAGGAGCTAGAATAAGCCTAGGTGTGCTCGGGTGAGTTTGTGTGAGCTGGAAGAAGCTGGACAAAGCTTGGGGCAAGATGTACCGAGCTCAGGCTGAGTTCAGTAAAGCTAAGTCAGCTCGATCAGGTAGTAAACCCAGCTCAGTCAGCTGAACTAACTACTGGGAAGCTTAACTCAGCTCGTTGGAGTGTTCAAAGGATGAGCAAGCTGGTTGGGTCGGGACCGTTATCAGACCGAAGGTCGGATCAGGTGCGGATCCGAACTTTTCCAGCTGAGCTAAGGCACGTGTGGCAAGCGTGTTCGGCGGTTTTGAGACGAAGGGGCGCGTATGGATAACCACCCAGACGGTTTCCAAAAAGGCACCTTTTTGCCCATGGCAGTTTTCTGGACGGTTTTGGCCGAGTCTTCTTTATATTTTGGGCCTGGGATCAGTTTTCGACACAGAATTTCCTAAGGAAACTCACGAAACGATCAGAACCAAAAAGGCAACCGAAAGAGAAGAATTAAGGCGATTTGGAAAGAAGACTTGTTCGAAATCAAGCCACGAAGGCAATCCGACTGCATCGTCTTGAAGAAGGATCCAAAATGAGTCCGAAGGAGAAGGAACCGCGTACTGGGACCAGAAATCCAGAACGCACTTCCAAGGACATGATGGTGATTGTGGGAAGGAATTGGCTTAGTGATACACTAAAAATGAATCCTTGGTACTGTCAAGTTA